>JAXCHB010000341.1:0-41424 GCA_036926305.1 Uropetala carovei
CCCGGGACACTTTAACAAACGACCTCATAACCAGTAGAAACAAAACGCCGTTTACCGCATATCTTTACGACGAACGGTTCTCGAGAAATACGCCGATATAAATTGTAAACAAATGTCTAAAGACGTCAACGTAAAATTAATATATAGTTAGATTAAGAATTAAAATCACAGAGATAAACGACAGCTAAATGGATGACGTTAGCACTGCCAAAGACGACAACAGCCAACTGCTTACCTATTTTTACTTTCGCGTTGAAAGAAAATGAACGCGAGACTTCACAATGTAACAATACGTATACTTTGTCGGCGAGCGATAGGATGCGACTGAGACTTCACAATGTAACTTTCAAAGGTAGCGAAGGCGTAGAAATGAGAACGGTGGCGCAAATACTATTATATTTGTACATACTGTAGGGCTGCTACTGTTGACGATTGATAATTTACATAAATTTAGTGTACAATCAAATCGTCGACGAATAAATGCGTCTTTACTTTTTATAAAAAGAAAGGTATGTTTTAGTTCAAAAGTATTTCTTTCGCGTTATGGCGGGTTGCATATTTGTTCATTAGAAATGGCGTTCATATGAAAGCGCGCGTAAATCGGGCGTCACCTGTATTGCTCATATCGAAATATTTTTCAAATGAAACTTGTACTACTAATAAATTAGAGTATTTCTTTTCCTTCTACATTTTTATCGTGGGAGTAGCCGTTATCGAGAAAATCGAACAAGAAAGTCTTAAATGGAGTGAGCTTAGAAACCCTGCATGGTTGCTTCTTCATTGCTGCTAACAGAAACAATCTTACAAACAACGTTTAATTTCCTTACGTGCATTCAATATTTATAAATAGGAAGAAAATGGATTATTTATAACTAAGAAAACACTTTAAAACGCTATTTTATTTCTTTCTCCGAAATAAAATTATCGTAATATTTGAATGCAGTAGGCTGGAAACGGATTGTTACAAGCCTATATGATTAAGTTTTAAGAAAAGCTAATTTTAATTTAAAAAGTATCTACTATATATTTTAAAGAGCTTGTATAGCTTCACTAAATCCGTTGAAATTCTGCTAGTATTCAATATTTAACATTTAGGGTTGCCAACTCACTTCTGTCTAAATTGAAAATTTTCAAAACAAATTGAATTTTGGTTGGTTATGTATGTACTAGATAATTTTAATAAAAAGACTAAAAAGTATAAATAAACAAATTAAGAGAAAACTTTTAGTGAATACACTTCTATGTGAATTAAAATGCACTCAAAAGCAAAAAATAATTTCTTTCTAGATAAATATTGTTATTGAAAAATCTGTATGCTTCATAAAAGTGGATGGCTTATTGTGGGAAATGATACTGGTATAATAGAAGAAATTAGTTGGTTGATAAAAAAAGCCAACTAATTTCTTCTATTATACCAGTATCATTTCCCGCAATAAGCCATCCACTTTTATGAAGCATACAAATTTTTCAATAACAATATTTATCTAGAAAAAGGTTATTTAGTGTTTTTGAGTGCATTTTCATTCACGTAAAAGTGTATTCCCTAAAGAAAAATTTTTAAATTTGTTCTATTCCATTGAATTGGTCTATATTCTAGGCTGAAAAATTTCCAACGTCTTAAACGTATTAATTAGGAACATTTTATACATGATTTGTATATCGATATTTAATTCGAATATTGCATCAAGTGATTTGTTAAGTGTAAAAGGGGAAATATGAGTTATATAAAAGAATAATGAAATGTGAATTGGGATCGAAGGCCGAAATACATTTGGATTATTTCCCTCTTCAGAGTTCGCAATTATTGGTCGAAGAATTTTTAGGTGCATATTTAGTTATTAAAATACAACAGCTTTAATGGTGTCCTTATTCATTTGCTTATTATACACCAGGGAAGCTGTAAAGATCTGATAAAAGAACGATCTATGCGGAAATAATTACGTCTATTTGCGATAATTATCACTAAACGTATTTTTCTTGACGACGGCAATTACTCTGCTTTTGAAAGACCGATCTTTCCAATAGAGTCGACGTAGAAGTTTATTTCGTCTGTCCTGACCCACGAACCGTTATACCTGTCATGTCTCATATTTGAGTAGTCCTCTGGCATTAAGTTCATTTTCAGAAAACTGGAAATACGTTGAAAATAAATGTTTTAACGGTCACTACTCGCAAGGAAAAAGGGGAACGCGCATAGATTATTATCTTCTGGGAAGTGGAAGGGGGTGTTCGGTGCTGGAATACCTATTACACCGGCCGGGTCACGTGTTCGGTCTGGCTTGTACTCGAGGTGTAAGGTCTCGTGTCGGGAAAGGAGTTGAGTCGAATGATTGCTATTGGGCTCCTTCCTGATGATGCGAGTGTTTAACGCCACAGATTTTTTTCGGGATTATTTGATTTTATAATGGATCGTAAATAATACATTTCCAGCACGAGGGAGGGAGAAAGGAAGGAGAGGGGGGGGAGAGAGAGAGAGAGAGGGAAGTGAAGGGAGGGGAGAGAGAGAGGGACAGACAGACGGCTTTATTCAGGGCGAGATTGAGACAAAAAATCTTTTGTTCCATCTAACCTAGGGTTTCTCAAATTTTTTTGGCCGCGGAACTCCTTTTAATACAATCAATCAATGTATCAAAAGAATACAAGTATAACACAAAAGGGACGAACGAGTTCATAAATAATAAATAACACTTATTGAGACGAATGTGGCTCTTTTCCAAGACATAAAGAATCAGTCGTTGGCTCGATGAAGAAAGCCTCAATCGTAAGTCAGGTTCGACATGCAATTTCTGACGATTGTTGTCTTAATTAAACTCAGAGGCGAAAATATAGATTCGCACATGCACGTTGTGGAGAAAGGAATGACTATTTTGGTCACTTCCCCGTACTCGTAGTAGATACTCCATTGCACGAAACGCGCACGTTACGTTGTACACTTTCCTAACTTGTTTTTTTCTTGTAAACGCGTAAAATTTAGTTTTTTCGCGTTAACTTTCTTTTAAATAAACATTTCTTTCGGGTAACATTCTTTCCTTGTAAACGCGTAAAAAGTTTTCTTTCGCGCGTTTTTTCTTCAATTAAAAATTAATAAAATATGAACTACTAAGAAATGAAATAAATTTAGTAAATTGAATTTTCTTATTGAAATGATTTGTAATGTTCAATTCAAGTTTCGGTGAACATTCGTAGATATTAGAATCTGCCTGATTGACAAAACCTTCTCTTCGGGTTGGGAAATAGTCACTCAACGTTCGAGTCTAAGAAAAACGTAGGGCAGCTTGACATACGGCTTCTTCGGCACACATGGAGTAACATCTCTCATTCTTTTGCGGTTTATTCTGGACAATAGTTGTAAAAGGAAAAGTTGCAAGCGTGGTAAAAGAAAAACCGCCTTATCCTACTGTTTTCGCACTTGGGTGCTAAAATTCTGGCTGCCTAGACATCCGAAGGGACGGCACGCGCAGTTGCCGGGGGGTAAGTTTATTGCAGCGAAGGGAAGGTTCTGGGACCACATGCGAAGAGAGAAAGGAAGAATATCTCTAGATAAATAAAGCGAAATATATGTACCATGGTTATTCAAAATTTTTATTTTGATATCAGAAATAATAGTTGTATTCCTTTACACTTGCAGCGGAAGAAAACTTTTAGAGGAAATAAGTGCCGGAGAGAATGACAAATGTGAAAAATAACAATATAATCTGACTAAGAGAAACCGTAAAGATGATTCCCATAAAAAACAAAGAAGAATCCCTTTTAACATTCTTCGAATTTGTTAATTTCTTATTATGCGCAGTATTTATTATTAAAAGTTGACAAAAACGCTAAATGATATTTAAGAAGGTCAATAATTGAAGGTATTGCAAGTTTGAAATGAATAGACATCATAGTTCATATGATAATGACGAAATAGTAATGCTTGGGGTCATATAAGACCCACGCGACTAATTAAGGGTTAATGATGTTTTCGTGTGGCATAAAGTTCTCCTAAGCAAGCTGTTATAAAACTACGTCAGTAACTTTAATAATTAGACTTAGATTTTCCACAAATGGTTATTGGATAAATCGTTTCCAAAGTATTGTTGATATAAACAATTTCTGGTAATAGAATTCATTCGTGAGAGAATCGAGCTATGGTCGGAGGATAATATTCACTCTGTACTTCTTAAACGTTCTCTTTGTACTTTTTTGTCCTTCGTCAAATTACTTCAATTCGTTCGTTCCTTTGTTCGTTCATTTTCTGTAGTGTATTGTGTTCTTGCTGGTTTTACTTACAGTTTTCGTTTTGAAGATGTCGTCATCGAACTTCGATTAGGTATATATGTAATTTAATTCCACGGTTAAAACTGCGATGTTTACAGGTTACACGGTCCAAGTCTTACATTCACTCAATCCGTTGAAATTCAACGGGCACTTCTGCTAGTTTACAATAAGAGACGAGTAGGGCAGCCCCGGATCTCTGATCCTCAACGCGATTTAAAGAAACTGAAGGTTTAGTGAAATAATTTTTATTGAATAATTAATGAAGTAGGTAAATGAAATGCAAAGAATTAAAATAAAAAAGTTTTTATTGAAAAAATTTTTCAACTGTTAGTAAAATTTTTGTTAGTAGATTAATCAGCCAGTGTCTCTCTCAAGACAGTGTTCTTCAGCTTTCTGTCACCTCTATTGGCCATGACTTCAACATTTGCAAACGATCCCACTCTTGATAGAGCAACATATAATTGACCATGCGAAAAAAAACAGAATTCGTCAAATAAATTTGACATTGTTTGACCCTGCACCTTGTTGTGATTGTCATTGAAAAAGTTGGTCTCATTGGAAATTGGCGCCGCTTGAAAACAAAGGGTAATTAATCCAGCATCTGAAGGAATCAATGCAATTCTCGGTATCAAAACTCAATCACCTCCACCAACTCCAGCAGCAATAATGCATTCAATGACATATTGCTGGATTGATTTCACTATCAGTCTTGTATCATTGCATAATCCTCGATTTGGCGCCAAGTTTCTCATCAATGCAACAATGCATCCAACTTTCAATATGAGCCTGTGCGGTGGTATTCAAAAATTCTGTTGGATACATAGTTCCTTGCTCATGCGCAACAGAATCTGCGCTAATCAACATTATTTCCTCTCCTAGGAATTTTTTCATGATTTTCTCATTGATGTAACCAACATCTGTATTTGTTGGTGCCAAAATAGTTCGTCCAACCAAATAATTCTCATTTTCCGATAAATTATACATTTCGTGAATCAGATCATCAACAATATCCGAATTCATCGAACGAATCGGATTAACTTCAACCATATCATTACTCCCTTCTTTTCCATCACCAACTCTGAAGAGAAAATTACTGAACGCTAACTGCTCTGCAGCATCTGATTGTCCTCTGACTCTCATATTTTCAAATAATTTCATAACTTTTACATGAGGCCACAATAATGATATTTTGAGCGAGCTTCCAGCTATTGCACCCCTTGATCCTCGCCTGATAACTGGCAGTATTTGACGAAAATCACCGCCGAGAAAACAGCTTTTCCTCCAATAATTGATCGTTGTCCATGACATCACGCATGCTTCGATCGAATGCTTCAAATGTCAATTTATTACACATTGGAGCTTCATCCCAAATTATTAACTTTGTCAATTTAACTGATTCCACTGGAATATTACAATGAGACATTTCGTTTAATTCTAAGGGTATCTTTAGCAGTTCTGCCACCATCCAACAATAAAGCTGCAATTCCTGATGATGAAACTGCCAATGCAATAAATCCACTTGCTCGAACAGATGTTAACAATAAATTGTACACAAACGTTTTACCTGTATCTCCAGGTCCATCAACAAAAAAAAACATCACCTGCTTCTACTACTCCCCCGCTGTTTCCCATGTCTGACTCCTTGGGTCTCTGCACGGGGAGTGATAACCAAGTTATGATTCTTTACAATTTATTAATTTCTGTATGTTTGATGCATCGGACACTGCTGTATGCCGCCACTTTCTCCATGTTACTCTGCGCGATTTCGGCAAAAATTTACGGCGAGAGTAAGCTGCCGAATCCTTTTTATTTTGTGAATACCTTTTTCATCTGTCACCTCCTATTGATGAAGGCATATTTCGAAGAAATTCATAAGACACGAAAGAATTACTTCTCCGAAAACCAAGAGGTACGCACTGTCGGAAGGGTCGCAGCGGACACAAGGAATGCGCCAGAATAGAGGGATAGCGGTCACACGGCCTCTGAGGAAGGGAAAACTTGGGCGAACACCGGTGTCCGCCACGGCAGTGTACCTATTAATCCTTTTTCTTCGTTAAAAAAATTATTCCCCGATTTTCATTTCAGATTTTTTCCCTGCAAACTTTTCTTTTACGCGCTACAAATTTTTTTTCCTGCAATCTTTTCTTTTACGCGCTTGAAATCTTTTCCCTGCAAACTTTTTGTTTCCTTCAAAAATTTTTTCCCCATTTCCTGTAGAAATCTTAAACATTTTTTTTTGTTATAAAATTTTTTACGTGCTAAATTTCTTTCTCCGACGCTTTCGTTTCATACTTTCGTGCTTAAAGAAATTTTCGTTCTAAACCGTCTTTCCGTGGCCTAGTTTCTTCTAGCGCCTAATTTTTCTTACCGACACTTGTGTTTTCATTCTTTTAACGTAAAATACTTTTTCTTCGTACAAACATTTTCTTCAGCCTCATAGCGCAATTCCATTTAAAGAATAACAGTAAGTGGGGAAAAAAACGTATCTGTCACTTTCGAAGTACCAAGTAATGCTGATGGCAAGGGATTGTTATCCCTTTCGGAGAAATTTTATTATGCGATCTTGGCGAGAGAGGAGAGGGGTTGCAGACATCGACCATTTGTAATTTGAAGTTTAAGAAGAATGATTAGATTTCCAGAATATTTTTAAAAATTATAGGGAATGCTAAGAACATTTCAATAGAAAAGGGGAAACTAATTTTTAAATTATTTAAAATAATTTATTGGTGATTTCTTATGCAAATATTTATTTCAAACCGAAAATTCTAATTGAGCATCTACAGTCGAACTTTCAACCTCCTCAAATGTTGTTCTTCGGAAACAGCACAAATGGTAGAACAATAATACTACAAATTGCTGGTGTTTTTGCTGTCATTTTCCGTCTCGCACAGTTGGCACACTTATCCTGATAGCGCGGAATAGAGAGAGAGATTGCTTTTCGGGATACTTTCTGAAGACGAACGATTACTACTTCCCCTCTTTCTTCAGATCGCCCCTCCAGTCTGCATACCCTCAGTCAAAGGAAATGTAACAAACATTCCCCTTCCATTCCCATTCACCTCCGAATTCCTTTGTTGCCGACGCTACGGCAAAATTTTATGAAGGGTGATGAACGCATATCAGAGTTATTCGGTCATATTCATTATTGAATTTTCAATGCCGAGCTCCTGGACACATGTGACTAAAAGTTGATCTGGGTCGACCCAGATGCGAGTACTCTAGCGTAAGTAATTGAATTGTATGATCATACGACTTGGGAGCGTAGTCCGATTATATTAGTTACTAAAAGGAATATTCCCGAAGAATTAAAACAAGATTTCATTTCCGCTGCACTGAAGGTACATATTTTTAATGTTAGCTTTTATTGGTAATAGCAGTATTTCCTTTACGATTCATATAATAGTTAAAAAACAAACATATTTCATAGCAGTCGAAACCGAAGCCTATGGCAGAAGAAATACGATCATACGGCTTTTAAGCTTGCGGAATGCTTCGTATTTAAGATCAAGTCATCACCCTTAGCTTTTTTATTCATAATAGCAGTATATCCCAATTCTATTATACTGTCATACGGCTTTTAAGCTTAGGAATGCTTCGTATTTAAGATCAAGTCATTACTATACCCTTTCCGATTTATATAACAGTTCTAAATAAACCATTTCCCTAGCAGTCTTAAATGGAAGGAGAGCGACCGTGATGAATGATTCCGGATAAATGACAAAGAACGGTAGGTTTATTCCGGTGCAGCCTGAAAGTATTTGCTTTACAATGAGAACGTTGAAACATGCACCTAGTAGCTTTTAATTTTTCTTCTCTTTAATAACATCTTATGGGCTATCTTCAATGGTTCCCACCGCAGAAGCTGTAACGACCAACTTGCTCATGCCTTGCCAAATCTTCCTCTCAACTCCATCCTAACATTCTATTAAATCATACTTTCCGACACGGCCAGTTTAGCCGCTGATAAATTATAACTGATCGGGATTGCCTTCCCCTTAATGAAAGGAAATTCTGCTTGTCCCGACTTCGGAATGCAATCGAGATTTGATTTTCCGCCGTTCGCGATAATTATGCTTTCTTCTTTATGGTGACTTCCCGAAAAGAAATTGCTATCAGATACCTATTGCCGTTATTATTTCCCGTCCTTTTTTATTTTCTCTCTGACTTCGCCCAATTACCGCCACTATCTTCCTCTCGCACTATGCCACCATCAAATACTTTCTCTACGCATTACGCCTACTACGCGCGACATCCGATCTATTGCAAATATCAATCTCATTTTTCGGAGATTACGGCCATTCGGTAACTTTGGCATTCGTTCGGGATCGGAGTCGTCGCTTCAACCGTTCTTTATTTCTCTTTTCGTCATTCTCCTTCGTTTTGGTGTTATTTGGCAGAGCGTCTCGAGTGACTTATTTGATGGTCCTGAAAAGGACCTTAGTGATGCCTTCACCGCAACAGCGGAGAAGGACATTTCGCATAGGAAGCATTTTATTTCTTCTTCTGCGCTGTTGGTTTCTTCGCTGCGGGTTTCGCCTTGGTCGGAGTCTTCTTTGGCTTGGGAGCGCGAGGTTTCGTCGCCTTCTTAGCCTTAGACGGCGACTTTGCCGCCTTGGCTGCTGGTTTTCCTGCTGCCTTCTTCTTGGGCTTCTCCGGGACGGGCTTCTTAGCCTTCTTGGCGGGCGGAGCGGACTTGCTGCGCTCCTTGGGTGCGGACCGCTTGGTCGCGCCGGAAGAGGATGCTGCTGCACCTGTCGTTTTCTTTCCCACGGGCTTGGCTGCCTTTTTCACCCCCTTCTTTGGCGCCGTCGTCTTCTTAGCCTTGGTCGTGGCTGCTGCGGGTGCGGCTTTCTCCTTTAGGGTGAGAGAGCTCAGCTTGAAGGAGCCAGACGCGCCCTTTCCCTTGGTCTGCACCAAAGTTCCGGCGGTGACGGCCGCTTTCAGGTACTTCTTGATGAAAAGGAGACAGTTTCTCCGCGTCCGCCTTGTAGCTGGCGGCGATGTACTTCTTGATGGCTTGCAGGGAAGAACCACCGCGCTCCTTCAGACTCTTTACGGCGTTGTTAACCATCTCCGAAGTGGGAGGATGGGAGGGCTTGGCTCGGGCCTTCTTCGCTCCGCCCTTGGCTCCACCTTTCTTGGAAGCGGAAGAGGCGGCCGAAGCCGGCAGGGGCTTGACGGCCACGGTGCCGGCGGGCTGCGACGGCGGGGAAGCTGCTGCTGCTGCACTTGCTGCTGCGTCTGCCATACTGATGCTGCAATTAAGAAAATATTCTTACTCGGAGCCCCGTGAAATTTTACGTAGCGCAATTAAGTGAGCGCGTACCATTTCGGAACGATATCATCGCGCGAAAACGTTGGAGATGTGTTGTTCTCGGTTGCTACGTACTTTGTTTCCCGACAGAGAATGCTTTTTTTGCGAGTGTGGGAGTCGCCTTGGGCAGGCGCCGAAGTTGGGTTGATGGATGGGTCTTACATCCGTCCGATGCGCGAGTTGCCTTCCCGGCGGCTGTGGCCTGTGACGAGCTGTAGCCTCGTCAAGTGGCCCATGTCCGCTTCCCGGCCGTCTAGACGTTGCTTAAACCCTCTCCGCCCTCGTTTTCCGCAACGGATGGCCTCGATGACCCTTCCCTCCTCGAGATTCATCCTTCCTCTCACCGGTTACTGGAAGGCAGCGTCGCTAGGCGGCTGATGGCGCCGGAGAGGCGCCGGCAAACGACCCCCTTGTCGAACGTCTCCTCGCCTGACTCGCGCCTCACGGCGCCTCGACCCGCGGTGCTGCTTGCTTTTGCATCGCCTTTCAACAAAGTCGAACGGCGACGACATTGTATTGTTTCCATTTCACGTTAAATGTTCCAGGATAGACCGCTAGCGGTTTCTTTTCCCATTACCATGTATCGGCGCCAGTCTGCGCTCTCGCGGCTTACTCCGAGTCGCTCTTTCGACTTTGTTGCAATTCCATTACGCACGCTAGTCGAACGGATTCATTTCCCCGATATCGTGTTCTTTTTCTTTTTTTTTTCTGCTGGGAGCAGTCTGCCCGGTCCTCGAATGATGACGGGTTAAAGGTTTCGTAACTACGACGATAGTTACGCACTGCATCTGTGACGCCATACTCGGCGAGAAGCCTAGCTTGATAGCCGCGTGTCATTAGCCTAATTAATCGCCGAGGTGAGGTGTGAGGTGCGATCTTCGAATGGGGAAAATAAATTCGCAGGGAGTGAGCATAAACGCAGGAGTTACATTGCATTTACATGGGATTAGCGCAAAAAAGTAACCGCCGGGAAACCGGGAATTGTTCCCGCGAACATCGTGCGGTGAGGATCGGCTCACTTATTTTTCCAATGTGAGGAATTATACCGAGTGCGTGTCATTTACGCCTCCTTTTTTTTTGTTTTTTACATTGATCGGGAAGGGGGGGACCCTTAAATGCCCACCGATGTCTTCAACTGAAGCATGATTGCCTTATCTCAGAACGTCGCTTGGAAAACCTCAGCCTTTGGGAATGATGGGCAGATAGGTGGACGATATGTAAAAGGAACGGGATGCAAACAAGAGGCATTTAATTTTCCTACCTGCGCTTCTACTTCTTTCCTTAACTCTAACTCACTCGCGGCAGTCAAGTTCCACTCGCGAACGGCATCTATTTCATCACCTTTCCTTTCTCATCATTTACTCGTCTTTTTTTTTCTTTTCTCAATGTAATCGAATGACTAACGACCGCCGTATCTGACGATATCATGAATATGTTTGCCATCCGGGCTGAATGAATCTCGGTATCCCTCCAGTTCTAGACAGATGTCTTCATAGTTAACAGGGAAGGAGTGTGTTAATAAACACCCTCATTGCAGAGCGAAGAGAATAAGGAACTCGAATCCCACACTCGGGCATTAATTCTACACTCCCCAGTAGGCCTAGTCGACCGTGCAACACTTGTCCGTCGCTGAGCATTGGTATTCTTAAAAAGAAAAAAAAATGGGCAGAGGGGAAAATGGTAGGGGACCTCGCTAAGGCTTTCGGCTCCAAGTCAAGTGTACTCTGGCAAGCAATTCTCCACTCCTCAGTAGCCCTAGTCGACCGCGAAAAAAAAAAAAAACTTGTCCGTCGCTGAGCATTCTGAAGATAGAAAAGAAAAAAAAAAGGAGAGGAAATGGCAGGCATCCGCACGTGAGCGAAGGGGGAAAGCCAGAGATAGGGAAGTGTTCCGAGCACCTGCGGCCGAGTGCAATGGGGCCAGTGACTAATGTCGTGGTATTGGAAAACAACTTTGTTTGACTTCAGCATCGCAGCCTTTAATGGAAAGTAGCAACAATTGATGCGTCATGTTCAGGGATCTTCGCCGCACTCAATGTAATTTTATCTAAACTTTTTTTTTTCCGGTTTCCTTCTTTGATTTTTTTCCCCTAATTAAGAAATAGAATTAGCAGTACGGATATCTTAGCGTGAGCTGCTTTATGGCCCTTAAAAGGGCCGTTTTGTAATGATACACCTTCCACCAAGCATTTACTTGGAGCTGGTGTACTTGGTGACAGCCTTGGTGCCCTCGCTGACGGCGTGCTTGGCAAGTTCTCCGGGCAGGAGGAGCCTCACAGCTGTCTGGACCTCCCTACTGGTGATGGTGGACCTCTTGTTGTAGTGAGCAAGTCGGGAAGCCTCGGCGGCAATTCTCTCGAAGATGTCGTTCACGAAGCTGTTCATGATGCTCATGGCCTTGCTGGAGATGCCGGTGTCGGGATGGACCTGCTTGAGCACCTTGTAGATGTAGATTGCGTAGCTTTCCTTCCTCCTACGCTTCTTCTTCTTGTCTCCCTTGGAGATGTTTTTCTGGGCCTTACCGGCCTTCTTCGCAGCCTTTCCGCTAGTCTTAGGTGGCATGATGCACGTCTGGAAACAGAAAGCTCTGATCAGATTCAGTCGGCGTTTGCCAGTGGTTTTTCGTTTATATGGTCACCTATTCCATCGAGCGAACCTAGGGATGTGAGTCCAATGGAGTGGCCGATGAAGAAGGATAAACGGGATGAGAGTGAGGAGAGACATTTGTAAATATATATAACGAACTAGAGGATCAGCGTTCGTAAAGACAGCTGGTCTCTTTGTTTCGCTACCGAGAAGTTACCAACCGTTATCAACATGTCCGGACGTGGAAAGGGAGGCAAAGTCAAGGGAAAGTCAAAGTCCCGTTCTAGCAGAGCCGGGCTTCAGTTCCCCGTTGGACGCATCCATCGTCTTCTCCGCAAGGGGAATTACGCCGAGCGCGTTGGCGCTGGCGCCCCCGCTACCTGGCCGCCGTGATGGAGTATCTGGCCGCTGAAGTCCTCGAGTTGGCAGGGAATGCCGCAAGGGACAACAAGAAGACTAGGATCATCCCTCGTCATCTTCAGTTGGCCATCCGTAACGACGAGGAGTTGAACAAGCTACTCTCCGGCGTTACCATCGCACAGGGAGGTGTTTTGCCTAACATCCAGGCGGTGCTTCTGCCAAAGAAGACCGAGAAGAAGGCTTAGAAGGCAATTCAACAATCAAACGGCCCTTTTCAGGGCCATAACGCAGCTCGGACCGAAAACGCATGACTAAATCGAAAAACCAGAGGAGCTGCTAATGTTGCCAACTCGTGCACAGGCCAAGGAAAAAGGGTCAAAGAGTTCCAACTAAGAGAAAATAGAATCAAAAATTCAGCAAGAATGTACACAATGGAATAAGATGATGATGTACTGGACCTCTTGCCTTTTGGAGAGGAGGAGGAGCTCATTAATGTCGGGAAAAGAAAAGTCCCGGTGCTCCGCACGTCTGCAGTGATGGGGTGGATTGTTAAGGTCGCGAAGCAGTCTCATTCTTCCTTCGAGTCAGTCATTAATCGGTAACAGCAGTAGTAATGGTCATCAAGATTCGTATTACGGTATTCGGGGAAGTAATTGCGGGCAGCGAAATAAGGAAAACTCCAACGCGATGGCAGTTGAAGGTCTCTAGTATGGCAGCGACGAAGTCGCCAAGCGGGATGCTGCTTTTCTTCCCTTTTCATCTACATCATACCCTTCAAATCACCAGACTGGTGGGTGGCTTGAAGGCATATGTGAACATTAAGGCGGGTTACTCAGGAGTTGCGCGGTCTTCGAAACTAGCGTTACTAGCGACCATCCACGGCAGTAGCACCGAGTAAACAGCTCCTTTTTTTTTCTTCTTGTCATCTTCCCTTGGTACATACATTCATTCATGACGGGCAGGTACTCAAGTCAAAGAAAATGCGCATTATCTGAGTTTGAAACTTTTATTTTACGGTTGTTGGGCGAGGTCCTTGCCCACAACAGAAAAGACCACACTTGCAAATATGTACGCGTTGGAGGAGCTCTCCCAAAAATTTGTCCTTAATTCTTTTTCCAGACTTAATTTCGTCTTTTTTCCATTTCTTTTGGTTGGCTTAGCAGATGTACTTTATGGAGAATGTGGTGGCCCTGAAAAGGGCCGAGTTTTTTTACTCCTAGATTGTTGCAGAAGATAGTCTAACCGCCGAATCCGTACAGGGTGCGTCCCTGCCTCTTTAGGGCGTAGACAACGTCCATGGCCGTGACGGTCTTCCTCTTGGCGTGCTCGGTGTAGGTAACGGCATCGCGGATGACGTTCTCGAGGAACACCTTGAGCACGCCGCGGGTCTCCTCGTAGATCAGGCCGGAGATACGCTTCACTCCACCACGACGAGCAAGACGGCGAATAGCTGGCTTGGTGATTCCTTGGATGTTATCGCGAAGAACTTTGCGATGACGCTTGGCACCACCCTTGCCCAAGCCTTTGCCTCCTTTTCCACGTCCAGTCATCTCTGAAGCTAAGTCGCAGTTGTGATCATGCCCAGCCGGAATTCCGTGTTCTTATACCTCCTTTCGACGTGACGTCGTGGCCGGAAAATGAAATGGCGGCAACCAATCAGACTGTTGCTTAGGGACGCGGTTCCACGAAGATATAAAAGAGGCAAAAGCAAAAGTGTGCTTTATGATTTTTCTTTTGCATCTGCAGAGAGGAAGATGGCCCGTACGAAGCAGACTGCCCGTAAGTCAACAGGAGGCAAGGCTCCACGGAAGCAGCTCGCCACCAAGGCTGCCCGCAAGAGTGCACCGGCCACTGGAGGCGTCAAAAAGCCCCACAGGTACCGGCCCGGTACTGTGGCCCTCCGTGAGATCAGGAGATACCAGAAGAGCACGGAACTTCTCATCCGCAAGCTGCCCTTCCAGCGCCTGGTACGTGAGATAGCTCAGGACTTCAAGACTGACCTGCGCTTCCAGAGTTCGGCAGTCATGGCTCTTCAGGAGGCTAGCGAGGCTTATCTCGTGGGTCTTTTCGAAGACACCAACCTGTGCGCCATTCACGCCAAGCGAGTCACCATCATGCCGAAAGACATCCAGCTTGCACGCCGTATCCGCGGAGAGCGTGCATAAGTCCTTCGTCTCCTATCGGAGCTCCAAAAAAAAGGCCCTTTTCAGGGCCAGTAACTGTTAATTAAGATTGGCATTCGCAAATCGACAACTTAAATTGGGGATTCTGGAGCGAGTCTCTTGACTTGGAAGTGTTACATTTTTCTTTTCGCAGAACACCCTTGAACGTTTTTTTTTTTTTTTACTATATCCTGCAGAGTGTATGTCTTAAAATTTTCAAATATTTATTTTTCACCACGGTTCAGCTGGGCGCGCTCCGTAGGCGGGGGGAGCGCCGTCTCTTGAGGTAAGCTTAACCTTTAAACGGGCGAGACTAATTTGTCGAGTGGGGTCAGATTTGACCCCGAATTTATTTTGTTCATAGAAGGTCACTGAGTAGACAATTACTTTATTTTCTCATATTTTTCATTGGTTTAGATTTATTAAACATGGTTTTAGCACCATATTAGTTAATATTGATATCTTTTGTTATTGGACATTACCTTACACGACCTTTGTTTATGAAATTTTAGGTCTATTTAAATGAAGTTCAATATTTTGCAAGAAAAATAAGAAAAAAAAGTATTCTTTTATTACTAGTTCAGGTATATTCATTCGCATTAACATATGTACATAGAATCAGAATTCTCCTTTTGTGTTTAGATTCGAAGTATGCTGGTCACATATGAAATGACTGCACTTTGTACATCTGTTTTGCACTTTTTTGTCGTGCTTTCTGTCACACATCTTCCTCTCTTGGTTTGCCTCCATTACCAATCTCAATTTTTCTCTTCTGAACATTTCTTCGTATTGAGAAGTGGAGGTTCGGTACGGTCGCTGCCCTTTGCTTCATGTAAGGGATTACTAGCTCTTTTCCTAGCACCTGCAAGAACTTTCTACGTTTCCCTATCTATTGTAAGACTGCAAATTTTTTTTCTTTTCATTGTTATGCTGGAAGATTACTAAGCTATTGTCAAGCCAATTCATAAACAATCGATCACATGTAATTGAGTGATTAATATAAACAAAAGTCAATAATTACGAATTATTATATCAGGTCCACGAAAAACTTTTGTTGGCAAAGGTGTCGTTGCCGGACAAGTGGGGTCAAGAAATCTTTATTTTTTAATTACTTCAAAATTAAAATAAAAAAATCTTTTTGCTACACGCAATAAACTGAGACAAAAATAGGAAAATACAAAAAACGTGAAAGACTTGAGCTCAAAATCAAACAAAATGCAAGTGTGGGGTCAAACTTGCCCGTTTGATCGCGTCGCGTTCGATTGACGGTGAGAAGTAATAGTTGTTGGTCGGATTCCGGACGTCTTAGCGATGAAGGACGAGGAGGGAGTTTCGTTAGGCGCGTCTGTACAGATTTGAGTACGGGACGTGTAGATCGAAGTAGCATTTATTTTGAGGAAATAACACTTGAAAAGGGAAAAAAGACAGATGCCGGAATAATATCGCTAAAACAGAACTTCGGGTTCGGTTCCCAGCTTTTTTATTAATTTCTATCGTGCCGTCGTGAATTTTGTTAACGGCTCTAGGCCGCAAGCTGAACTGTTTTGGAGGTTGGCAAAAGCGTAATTAACGATAAGTATGACTGATTAAACTGAGAATTGGCATCTCTTGCTACTGTTTTTTTCCGTTGGTTAAATTTTTATTTTATTGCTGTAATGATTATATCTGTATTTATTTACTTATTTATTTTTTGTATTAATTTTTTTATTGCTTTGCGATATGACATTAGTAATCAAGTAAGTGGGAAGAAAAAGCAAAATATCTCCGAAATTTGTTTCAAACAAAACTTGGAAGAAATGTTATTCTCTACAACTTTGGTCCTCACGAAGATGACCGATTACGACGTTTTTAAGGAGATATTTGACGGAAACCGACTTGAGTATGGAGTTCTATTTTCTAATATGAACTTAATGAAATTAAAAACCAGAAATGCTCTCACTAATGAACATCTCGAAGAGACTGTTTACTTCTCTCTGTTTCTAGTTACATGCAGTGTAAACGTGCCCATAATCGCGTAAATCAAGATTAAATTTAATTAAAGAAATCAGTTGTATAATATCATTTTATGTATGATGTATAATAAATGCATTTTACGGTAAATTTGTAGTCTAATTCATTCTTAAAATCCCTTTTTATACCTATATTTAAAAAATTAGTAGCCCGTAAGACAATTATCAGGATTAAAGTAGAAAAGTTTGGGCACCCCAGGTATACACTATGTATGCAATTACTAAGATTTTTACTTAAGTAATGAATAAATTTTCATTTTCTTAACATTTTCCTTTTATGAGCTCTACTTTTTTCGGCTTTAATTATCCAATGAAGTGAATGTCAAATTTGTGTAACTGCCGTGCGTATTAGATTACTTGACCAGCTATCAAAAGATGGCGTTTGCTGTACGTTTCCACTGAAGTTCTTACGTAGCCGCTACTGCGCTGCTTGAAAAAAGGTATTGGTTTAAACATTGTTCGACTTACACGGAATTTTTGGACCGAATTAACCGTGTAAGTCGGGGACTTACTGTAATATATTTGCGTGAAGCTATTTTTCTTTCGCGCCATACCGCAAACCATTCCATTCCTTCGTACCTTCCGTTGCTCGTTACGCCCACCCACCTTACCCACCCCTCTCTCCTTACCCATCCCTCTCTCCTTACCCATCCCTCTCTCCTTACCCATCCCTCTCTCCTTACCCATCCCTCTCTCTTTACCCACCCCTCTCTCCTTACCCACCCCTCTCTCCTTACTCATCCCTCTCTCCGAAGCGCAAACACTTCGTTCTGTCTCACTCTCCCTCCCCATTCCATTCTCGTCTTTTTTCCTACCTCAAGAGCCCTGTCTCACTCTCCCTCCCCATTCCATTCTCGTCTTTTTTCCTACCTCAAGAGCCCTGTCTCACTCCTCCTCTGGCCCGAAACCTCGCTAGCTCGCTCCTTCTCGTTCTCACCCCTCTATCTTTCTCCCCCGCCTCTTCCTTCGCTGCTTACGCCTAACCTCCCGCTTTCCCAAACTCCCGGACCTTCCACCCGTACTCCCATCTAACTCGGTTGCACGGTACCGCCTACCCGTATTCTCCGAAATATTTTACTTAAAATGTTAGTCTTAGAAGGGCTATCCTGAGCCGCCGACTCCACTTCTCTGCGTGCAGGATTTCATTAATTTGCTCCTGTAAAATTGAGATATTGTACGCTTTATTACGAATATAAGTTTGATGCAGGTAATTTGCACTGAATTTGACATTTCATCGCTGAATACCTTGACGACGGACATTACCGTGTATACCTTACGAACGTAAAATTAACGTGTTGTTCGCAAGCCGCTTAAATGAAGACAGGGAAAGGAGAAAAAAGTGAGCGGTGGGAGATGTGTCAATAATGCATGAATATCGTAAAAGATGTATCTAATGGAATCCTTTTGTGGGATGTCTTTCGCGATTATACCCGACTTAAAAAGCAAACTGAAACGAGTTCGCTAGAATAAATATCATTTCCATTTTCTCTCCTCGAGTGTTTTTTGTCCAACTGGATCCAATAAGCGTATCAAGTTAGCTAGTTGTAATGAATGACTTTTAAAAATTTTTTTTTTGCTAATTTTTGTAAATGTTTTTTATACAATGTTATCCCATATTAATGTATGGGTGGAATACGCGTATTCACTCTCTTTTGATGTACCTATTCTCTTTAATTTTCATTTACGGTCCTGTGCAGTTTCCGTATATTGCTAGTTTCAATATTTTCTGTTCCATTGATTTTCTGAATTTCACAAATGCTACTTAATCGTAATGTTATGAAGAAGGATTGGCATAGGAAGGTCTGTGTAGTTATCTTACGATATCGCGTGGCATTTTGTATTTCGATTCCTTACTCAGTAAATGTTCCTTTCTGTGCACGTGTCCCTGATATGCCGAGAAATCCAATTCTTATTTTTTTCTCGTGATGCCCCCCTCCTCGGTGTGCTCTCGTTGGAAGGAACGTCATGGTGGAATTTCAAAGTCTCCCCGCTACCCCGAACGATAGGTTTCTGCAAAAAGGATTCGGGGGGGGGGGGGGGAATCGGTGGAGGTTGGCGAGGGGTGACGTCTCGGTGATTCGGAAGGGGCTGGGTGCTTCACTCCTAGTACGGAGAAGCGTGTCTTCACTGCTTAGACTTTTTGAATGACGATAGAAATACTCCGCTTCTGCTACGGCGATCGTTCCGGGTGGTTTCGGCAAGACATTCCGTGGGCCTTTTTCCGTATCCTTCTTCTTGGATAATAGCAACAGGTGGTACGTTGTGCTTACGTTTCTCCCTCCGCTCTCGAGGAAAATTTTATTTCCATTTCTTACGCACTTTTTACTTCACGTCTATTTTATTTAATTATCTGTTTTTCACGCATCCACGGTTCGACCAAAATTAACAGGTTAAAGGATAACAAAAATCGGTACAATATACAACTCTCATACAGCGTCGTTTTTGTTATCTTTTGATAAAACAAAAACAACCTATGTACAACCGCTATAAACCTCAACTTAAATAAATATTAAACCACTTCCCTTTTGTATGATAAATTGCCCAAGTACGATTTTTCTTTCGTTTTCGCTCTACCATTCACGCTCTAGAGTCGCGGACAGACGGACTATATGGCGTAAACCACTTTCTTTAGCACATTTCCATCGAATTCTTTCGGGATTACAATACTTTCTCAATGTACTTTGTATATGAAAAAGTTAAAATTAACTTTACAAATTTACCCAGGTTTGCAAGGGAGGTTGTGGGAAGCGAGAAAATGTAATCAGCGTGCAAAATATGCGGTGTTATACAATGTCTGCAGTCGTTAGAAGACGGATGGATACGTTAAACGTACATGATATGCGCCCCTTCCCCCCCCCTCCCTCCCTCCCTCCCTCCCTCCCTCCCTCCCTCCTCCGTCGCCGCGGAGATCCATGCACGCGCGCTCCGGCCGACCTGCGGGCGCCTCGGTAAACTGTTATTGTCGGCGAGTCCTCTGCGGAGGAAAGTCGTGTGTGACGGATGCTGGAAGCGGTCGATCAGCCCTCCCCCGCGGGCGCACCTATTGGGGCCGATAGCCGCCGGTTCATCTCCGGATCCGCCGTAAGACACCTTTAGAGGTGGTGAGTACCTTCTCTCGCTTTAACTCAATTGTCCCGTAGTTTATCATCCTTGTTTCGCCAATGTTCGTGGATCGTGCGGTAGGCTTGGGTTATGGGAGCATCTCATATACTTGTTCGCCTTTATAATTTCCTGTACCGCGATACCAAATTTTCCGACTATATCTCCCCGATTTGTTCGCTGTGTGGTTTCTGAACGATTTAGCCCGATTGAACCGCTTTACCGGCTCCTCAAAAGCCGTTTCCTTAGCTTGGCGTATATGCTTCGCGGTTTCTTGGAGGAAGGGAAATACCTTCTGAGCAAGTGTGTCTATACCTAGGAAATAAGTTATCGTACATTTGCTGCCGTGGAAGCTTCCGACAAAGTTTCCGCTTATTCTCGCCAGTTCTTTCTTCCGATGGAATTCTTTTGGACTTCTTCATTTCTTCCGCAAATCTATCACTCCGACATTTCGACTGTGTCACTTTCCTTTGCGGAAATATTTCTTCTCTCAAAAGTTTTCACACAATTTCTGGTTTAAAGCCTTTGCTTGCCGTTCATCAATTTCTTTCCTACGGATTTTCAACGTACGATTATTTCTTTCGTAAATTTTCTTTTCCCAGGATCAACTGTTTCGTTTATCAAAGGTTTTCCCAACTTGCATTTATTTTTCCGCTTGAATATTTATCGTAAAAATGTTTTGACTAATATTTTGACGCGAAAATGTTCTTGTATAATGTTTTTTATCGTACGGAAGATGTTATACGTGCTAATTTTTTTCTAGGTAAAATTTTTTCCGGGTAATAATTTTTTTACCGCGTACAACTTTTTTGTGGTCTTTTCCGGGCAACAATGCTTTTTCGCGTACAAACCTTTTTTCGCGTAAAAATTTTTTTTGCGTAAAATTTTTTTTTCGCGTACAATTTTTTTTTGCGTAAGAATTTTTTTTCGCGTACAAATTTTTTTTGCGTAAAAATTTTTTTTCGTGTACAATTTTTTTTTGCGTAAGAATTTTTTTTCGCGTACAAATTTTTTTTGCGTAAAAATTTTTTTTCGCGTACAAATTTTTTTCGCGTAAAAATTTTTTTTCGCGTACAAATTTTTTTTGCGTAAAAATTTTTTTTCGCGTACAAATTTTTTTTGCGTAAAAATTTTTTTTCGTGTACAAATTATTTTCGCGTAAAAATTTTTTTCGCGTACAAATTTTTTTTGCGTAAAAATTTTTTTTCGCGTACAAAGTTTTTTCGCGTAAAAGTTTTTTTCGCGTACAAATTTTTTTTGCGTAAAAATTTTTTTTGCGTACAAATTTTTTTTGCGTAAAAATTTTTTTTCGCGTACAAATTATTTTCGCGTACAAATTATTTTCGCGTAAAAATTTTTTTTCGCGTACAAATTTTTTTTGCGTAAAAATTTTTTTTCGCGTACAAATTTTTTTTGCGTAAAAATTTTTTTTCGCGTACAAATTATTTTTGCGTAAAAATTTTTTTTCGCGTACAAATTATTTTCGCGTAAAAATTTTTTTTCGCGTACAAATTTTTTTTGCGTAAAAATTTTTTTTCGCGTACAAATTTTTTTTGCGTAAAAATTTTTTTTCGCGTACAAATTTTTTTTGCGTAAAAATTTTTTTTCGTGTACAAATTATTTCCGCGTAAAAATTTTTTTTCGCGTACAAATTTTTTTTGCGTAAAAATTTTTTTTCGCGTACAAAGTTTTTTCGCGTAAAAGTTTTTTTCGCGTACAAATTTTTTTTGCGTAAAAATTTTTTTTCGCGTACAAATTTTTTTTCGCGTACAAATTATTTTCGCGTAAAAATTTTTTTTCGCGTACAAATTATTTTCGCGAAAAAATGTTTTTTCGCGTACAAATTTTTTTTGCGTAAAAATTTTTTTTCGCGTACAAATTTTTTTTGTGTAAAAATTTTTTTTCGCGTACAAATTTTTTTTGCGTAAAAATTTTTTTTCGCGTACAAATTATTTTTGCGTAAAAATTTTTTTTCGCGTACAAATTATTTTCGCGTAAAAATTTTTTTTCGCGTACAAATTTTTTTGCGTAAAATTTTTTTTCGTGTACAAATTATTTTGGCGTAAAAATTTTTTTTCGCGTACAAATTTTTTTTGCGTAAAAAATTTTTTTCGCGTACAAAGTTTTTTCGCGTAAAAGTTTTTTTCGCGTAAAAATTTTTTTTGCGTAAAAATTTTTTTTCGCGTACAAATTTTTTTTCTCGTACAAATTATTTTCGCGTAAAAATTTTTTTTCGCGTACAAATTTTTTTTGCGTAAAAATTTTTTTTCGCGTACAAATTTCTTTCGCGTACAAATTTTTTTCGCGTAAAAATTTTTTTTGCGTAAAAATTTTTTTTCGCGTACAAATTTTTTTTCGCGTACAAATTATTTTCGCGTAAAAATTTTTTTTCGCGTACAAATTTTTTTCGCGTAAAAATTTCTTTTCGCGTACAAATTATTTTCGCGTAAAAATTTTCTTTCGCGTACAAATTATTTTCGCGTAAAAATTTTTTTTCGCGTACAATTTTTTTTTCGCGTAAAAATTTTTTTCGCGTACAAATCTTTTTCGCGTACAAATTTTTTTCGCGTAAAAATTTTTTTCCGCGTCAAAAGTTTTTTTGCGTAAAAATTTTTTTTGCGTAAAATTTTCGTTTTCGTAAAAATTTCTTTGCGTAAAACCATCTTTTTCTCTTATTCTTTCACGTTCAGTTTGAGACGCTGAAAGATGTCGCTTAGCGGCTGAACGTCGTTTTTGTTCACGTCTTCTTTCAGTTCTTGCTAAATCAATTGCATCAGATGGTGGTGCCATTTTTAAACGTTAAAATAAAAACAATTTAAATGCAAAATTTAAAATAAACCACAATTCTCTGGGAATTTGTTTGTTATACACGTTATTGATACAGCTAGAAACTCTTCCTATGCGCAGTCAACAGAAGAATTATCCGTAAATATGTACGTTGCTATGCTTCATTAATTTCGATGCTCAAACAACAGTTCGAAGCGAATGAAGGTTTAATTGGCATTAAATGAATCGGAGGCAGCAATGAGAGTCTCCTTGGCAACGCCCGGAAGGAGTACGAAAAATCCACAACAGTTAGAAAAAGAATGCGTATTTCTGAAAATCCGACCGTGTAACGTATAAAGATGGCAAGAATAAGGTAGTATATTTACGTATTTTAACGAATGCAGGAAGAAAACCTTGCACTCTGAAAAATCGAAAATCCCGTGTAAACTTACGGGAAAATATAATTGTCTCCTGGATTCGAACCCGGGACACTTTAACAAACGACCTCATAACCAGTAGAAACAAAACGCCGTTTACCGCATATCTTTACGACGAACGGTTCTCGAGAAATACGCCGATATAAATTGTAAACAAATGTCTAAAGACGTCAACGTAAAATTAATATATAGTTAGATTAAGAATTAAAATCACAGAGATAAACGACAGCTAAATGGATGACGTTAGCACTGCCAAAGACGACAACAGCCAAACTGCTTACCTATTTTTACTTTCGCGTTGAAAGAAAATGAACGCGAGACTTCACAATGTAACAATACGTATACTTTGTCGGCGAGCGATAGGATGCGACTGAGACTTCACAATGTAACTTTCAAAGGTAGCGAAGGCGTAGAAATGAGAACGGTGGCGCAAATACTATTATATTTGTACATACTGTAGGGCTGCTACTGTTGACGATTGATAATTTACATTAAATTTAGTGTACAATCAAATCGTCGACGAATAAATGCGTCTTTACTTTTTATAAAAAGAAAGGTATGTTTTAGTTCAAAAGTATTTCTTTCGCGTTATGGCGGGTTGCATATTTGTTCATTAGAAATGGCGTTCATATGAAAGCGCGCGTAAATCGGGCGTCACCTGTATTGCTCATATCGAAATATTTTTCAAATGAAACTTGTACTACTAATAAATTAGAGTATTTCTTTTCCTTCTACATTTTTATCGTGGGAGTAGCCGTTATCGAGAAAATCGAACAAGAAAGTCTTAAATGGAGTTGAGCTTAGAAACCCTGCATGGTTGCTTCTTCATTGCTGCTAACAGAAACAATCTTACAAACAACCGTTTAATTTCCTTACGTGCATTCAATATTTATAAATAGGAAGAAAATGGATTATTTATAACTAAGAAAACACTTTAAAACGCTATTTTATTTCTTTCTCCGAAATAAAATTATCGTAATATTTGAATGCAGTAGGCTGGGAAACGGATTGTTACAAGCCTATATGATTAAGTTTTAAGAAAAGCTAATTTTAATTTAAAAAGTATCTACTATATATTTTAAAAGAGCTTGTATAGCTTCACTAAATCCGTTGAAATTCTGCTAGTATTCAATATTTAACATTTAGGGTTGCCAACTCACTTCTGTCTAAATTGAAAATTTTCAAAACAAATTGAATTTTGGTTGGTTATGTATGTACTAGATAATTTTAATAAAAAGACTAAAAAGTATAAAATAAAACAAATTAAGAGAAAACTTTTAGTGAATACACTTCTATGTGAATTAAAATGCACTCAAAAGCAAAAAATAATTTCTTTTCTAGATAAATATTGTTATTGAAAAATCTGTATGCTTCATAAAAGTGGATGGCTTATTGTGGGAAATGATACTGGTATAATAGAAGAAATTAGTTGGTTGATAAAAAAAGCCAACTATTTTCTTCTATTATACCAGTATCATTTCCCGCAATAAGCCATCCACTTTTATGAAGCATACAAATTTTTCAATAACAATATTTATCTAGAAAAAGGTTATTTAGTGTTTTTGAGTGCATTTTCATTCACGTAAAAGTGTATTCCCTAAAGAAAAATTTTTAAATTTGTTCTATTCCATTGAATTGGTCTATATTCTAGGCTGAAAAATTTCCAACGTCTTAAACGTATTAATTAGGAACATTTTATACATGATTTGTATATCGATATTTAATTTCGAATATTGCATCAAGTGATTTGTTAAGTGTAAAAGGGGAAATATGAGTTATATAAAAGAATAATGAAATGTGAATTGGGATTCGAAGGCCGAAATTACATTTGGATTTATTTCCCTCTTCAGAGTTCGCAATTATTGGTCGAAGAATTTTTAGGTGCATATTTAGTTATTAAAATACAACAGCTTTAATGGTGTCCTTATTCATTTGCTTATTATACACCAGGGAAGCTGTAAAGATCTGATAAAAGAACGATCTATGCGGAAATAATTACTCTATTTGCGATAATTATCACTAAACGTATTTTTCTTGACGACGGCAATTACTCTGCTTTTGAAAGACCGATCTTTCCAATAGAGTCGACGTAGAAGTTTATTTCGTCTGTCCTGACCCACGAACCGTTATACCTGTCATGTCTCATATTTGAGTAGTCCTCTGGCATTAAGTTCATTTCCAGAAAAACTGGAAATACGTTGAAAATAAATGTTTTAACGGTCACTACTCGCAAGGAAAAGGGGAACGCGCATAGATTATTATCTTCTGGGAAGTGGAAGGGGGTGTTCGGTGCTGGAATACCTATTACACCGGCCGGGTCACGTGTTCGGGTCTGGCTTGTACTCGAGGTGTAAGGTCTCGTGGTCGGGAAAGGAGTTGAGTCGAATGATTGCTATTGGGCTCCTTCCTGATGATGCGAGTGTTTAACGCCACAGATTTTTTTCGGGATTATTTGATTTTATAATGGATTCGTAAATAATACATTTCCAGCACGAGGGAGGGAGAAAGGAAGGAGAGGGGGGGGAGAGAGAGAGAGAGAGGGAAGTGAAGGGAGGGGGAGAGAGAGAGGGACAGACAGACGGCTTTATTCAGGGCGAGATTGGACCAAAAAATCTTTTGTTCCATCTAACCTAGGGTTTCTCAAATTTTTTTTGGCCGCGGAACTCCTTTTAATACAATCAATCAATTGTATCAAAAGAATACAAGTATAACACAAAAGGGACGAACGAGTTCATAAATAATAAATAACACTTATTGAGACGAATGTGGCTCTTTTCCAAGACATAAAGAATCAGTCGTTGGCTCGATTGAAGAAAGCCTCAATCGTAAGTCAGGTTCGACATGCAATTTCTGACGATTTGTTGTCTTAATTAAACTCAGAGGCGAAAATATAGATTCGCACATGCACGTTGTGGAGAAAGGAATGACTATTTTGGTCACTTCCCCGTACTCGTAGTAGATACTCCATTGCACGAAACGCGCACGTTACGTTGTACACTTTCCTAACTTGTTTTTTTCTTGTAAACGCGTAAAAATTTAGTTTTTTCGCGTTAACTTTCTTTTAAATAAACATTTCTTTCGGGTAACTTTCTTTCCTTGTAACGCGTAAAAAGTTTTCTTTCGCGCGTTTTTTCTTCAATTAAAAATTAATAAAATATGAACTACTAAGAAATGAAATAAATTTAGTAAATTGAATTTTCTTATTGAAATGATTTGTAATGTTCAATTCAAGTTTCGGTGAACATTCGTAGATATTAGAATCTGCCTGATTGACAAAACTTCTCTTCGGGTTGGGAAATAGTCACTCAACGTTCGAGTCTAAGAAAAACGTAGGGCAGCTTGACATACGGCTTCTTCGGCACACATGGAGTACAATCTCTCATTCTTTTTGCGGTTTATTCTGGACAATAGTTGTAAAAGGAAAAGTTGCAAGCGTGGTAAAAGAAAAACCGCCTTATCCTACTGTTTTCGCACTTGGGTGCTAAAATTCTGGCTGCCTAGACATCCGAAGGGACGGCACGCGCAGTTGCCGGGGGGTAAGTTTATTGCAGCGAAGGGAAGGTTCTGGGACCACATGCGAAGAGAGAAAGAAGAATATCTCTAGATAAATAAAGCGAAATATATGTACCATGGTTATTCAAAATTTTTATTTTGATATCAGAAATAATAGTTGTATTCCTTTACACTTGCAGCGGAAGAAAACTTTTAGAGGAAATAAGTGCCGGAGAGAATGACAAATGTGAAAAATAACAATATAATCTGACTAAGAGAAAACCGTAAAGATGATTCCCATAAAAAAACAAAGAAGAATCCCTTTTAACATTCTTCGAATTTGTTAATTTCTTATTATGCGCAGTATTTATTATTAAAAGTTGACAAAAACGCTAAATGATATTTAAGAAGGTCAATAATTGAAGGTATTGCAAGTTTGAAATGAATAGACATCATAGTTCATATGATAATGACGAAATAGTAATGCTTGGGGTCATATAAGACCCCACGCGACTAATTAAGGGTTAATGATGTTTTCGTGTGGCATAAAGTTCTCCTAAGCAAGCTGTTATAAAACTACGTCAGTAACTTTAATAATTAGACTTAGATTTTCCACAAATGGTTATTGGATAAATCGTTTCCAAAGTATTGTTGATATAAACAATTTTCTGGTAATAGAATTCATTCGTGAGAGAATCGAGCTAATGGTCGGGGATAATATTCACTCTGTACTTCTTAAACGTTCTCTTTGTACTTTTTTGTCCTTCGTCAAATTACTTCAATTCGTTCGTTCCTTTGTTCGTTCATTTTCTGTAGTGTATTGTGTTCTTGCTGGTTTTACTTACAGTTTTCGTTTTGAAGATGTCGTCATCGAACTTCGATTAGGTATATATGTAATTTAATTCCACGGTTAAAACTGCGATGTTTACAGGTTACACGGTCCAAGTCTTACATTCACTCAATCCGTTGAAATTCAACGGGCACTTCTGCTAGTTTACAATAAGAGACGAGTAGGGCAGCCCCGGATCTCTGATCCTCAACGCGATTTAAAGAAACTGAAGGTTTAGTGAAATAATTTTTATTGAATAATTAATGAAGTAGGTAAATGAAATGCAAAGAATTAAAATAAAAAAGTTTTTATTGAAAAAATTTTTCAACTGTTAGTAAAATTTTTGTTAGTAGATTAATCAGCCAGTGTCTCTCTCAAGACAGTGTTCTTCAGCTTTCTGTCACCTCTATTGGCCATGACTTCAACATTTGCAAACGATCCCACTCTTGATAGAGCAACATATAATTGACCATGCGAAAAAAAACAGAATTCGTCAAATAAATTTGACATTGTTTGACCCTGCACCTTGTTGTGATTGTCATTGAAAAAGTTGGTCTCATTGGAAATTGGCGCCGCTTGAAAACAAAGGGTAATTAATCCAGCATCTGAAGGAATCCAATGCAATTCTCGGTATCAAAACTCAATCACCTCCACCAACTCCAGCAGCAATAATGCATTCAATGACATATTGCTGGATTGATTTCACTATCAGTCTTGTATCATTGCATAATCCTCGATTTGGCGCCAAGTTTCTCATCAATGCAACAATGCATCCAACTTTCAATATGAGCCTGTGCGGTGGTATTCAAAAATTCTGTTGGATACATAGTTCCTTGCTCATGCGCAACAGAATCTGCGCTAATCAACATTATTTCCTCTCCTAGGAATTTTTTCATGATTTTCTCATTGATGTAACCAACATCTGTATTTGTTGGTGCCAAAATAGTTCGTCCAACCAAATAATTCTCATTTTCCGATAAATTATACATTTCGTGAATCAGATCATCAACAATATCCGAATTCATCGAACGAATCGGATTAACTTCAACCATATCATTACTCCCTTCTTTTCCATCACCAACTCTGAAGAGAAAATTACTGAACGCTAACTGCTCTGCAGCATCTGATTGTCCTCTGACTCTCATATTTTCAAATAATTTCATAACTTTTACATGAGGCCACAATAATGATATTTTGAGCGAGCTTCCAGCTATTGCACCCCTTGATCCTCGCCTGATAACTGGCAGTATTTGACGAAAATCACCGCCGAGAAAACAGCTTTTCCTCCAATAATTGATCGTTGTCCATGACATCACGCATGCTTCGATCGAATGCTTCAAATGTCAATTTATTACACATTGGAGCTTCATCCCAAATTATTAACTTTGTCAATTTAACTGATTCCACTGGAATATTACAATGAGACATTTCGTTTAATTCTAAGGGTATCTTTAGCAGTTCTGCCACCATCCAACAATAAAGCTGCAATTCCTGATGATGAAACTGCCAATGCAATAAATCCACTTGCTCGAACAGATGTTAACAATAAATTGTACACAAACGTTTTACCTGTATCTCCAGGTCCATCAACAAAAAAAAAACATCACCTGCTTCTACTACTCCCCCGCTGTTTCCCATGTCTGACTCCTTGGGTCTCTGCACGGGGAGTGATAACCAAGTTATGATTCTTTACAATTTATTAATTTCTGTATGTTTGATGCATCGGACACTGCTGTATGCCGCCACTTTCTCCATGTTACTCTGCGCGATTTCGGCAAAAATTTACGGCGAGAGTAAGCTGCCGAATCCTTTTTATTTTGTGAATACCTTTTTCATCTGTCACCTCCTATTGATGAAGGCATATTTCGAAGAAATTCATAAGACACGAAAGAATTACTTCTCCGAAAACCAAGAGGTACGCACTGTCGGAAGGGTCGCAGCGACACAAGGAATGCGCCAGAATAGAGGGATAGCGGTCACACGGCCTCTGAGGAAGGGAAAACTTGGGCGAACACCGGTGTCCGCCACGGCAGTGTACCTATTAATCCTTTTTCTTCGTTAAAAAAATTATTCCCCGATTTTCATTTCAGATTTTTTCCCTGCAAACTTTTCTTTTACGCGCTACAAATTTTTTTTCCTGCAATCTTTTCTTTTACGCGCTTGAAATCTTTTCCCTGCAAACTTTTTGTTTCCTTCAAAAATTTTTTCCCCATTTCCTGTAGAAATCTTAAACATTTTTTTTTGTTATAAAATTTTTTACGTGCTAAATTTCTTTCTCCGACGCTTTCGTTTCATACTTTCGTGCTTAAAGAAATTTTCGTTCTAAACCGTCTTTCCGTGGCCTAGTTTCTTCTAGCGCCTAATTTTTCTTACCGACACTTGTGTTTTCATTCTTTTAACGTAAAATACTTTTTCTTCGTACAAACATTTTCTTCAGCCTCATAGCGCAATTCCATTTAAAGAATAACAGTAAGTGGGGAAAAAAAGTATCTGTCACTTTCGAAGTACCAAGTAATGCTGATGGCAAGGGATTGTTATCCCTTTCGGAGAAATTTTATTATGCGATCTTGGCGAGAGAGGAGAGGGGTTGCAGACATCGACCATTTGTAATTTGAAGTTTAAGAAGAATGATTAGATTTCCAGAATATTTTTAAAAATTATAGGGAATGCTAAGAACATTTCAATAGAAAAGGGGAAACTAATTTTTAAATTATTTAAAATAATTTATTGGTGATTTCTTATGCAAATATTTATTTCAAACCGAAAATTCTAATTGAGCATCTACAGTCGAACTTTCAACCTCCTCAAATGTTGTTCTTCGGAAACAGCACAAATGGTAGAACAATAATACTACAAATTGCTGGTGTTTTTGCTGTCATTTTCCGTCTCGCACAGTTGGCACACTTATCCTGATAGCGCGGAATAGAGAGAGAGATTGCTTTTCGGGATACTTTCTGAAGACGAACGATTACTACTTCCCCTCTTTCTTCAGATCGCCCCTCCAGTCTGCATACCCTCAGTCAAAGGAAATGTAACAAACATTCCCCTTCCATTCCCATTCACCTCCGAATTCCTTTGTTGCCGACGCTACGGCAAAATTTTATGAAGGGTGATGAACGCATATCAGAGTTATTCGGTCATATTCATTATTGAATTTTCAATGCCGAGCTCCTGGACACATGTGACTAAAAGTTGATCTGGGTCGACCCAGATGCGAGTACTCTAGCGTAAGTAATTGAATTGTATGATCATACGACTTGGGAGCGTAGTCCGATTATATTAGTTACTAAAAGGAATATTCCCGAAGAATTAAAACAAGATTTCATTTCCGCTGCACTGAAGGTACATATTTTTAATGTTAGCTTTTATTGGTAATAGCAGTATTTCCTTTACGATTCATATAATAGTTAAAAAACAAACATATTTCATAGCAGTCGAAACCGAAGCCTATGGCAGAAGAAATACGATCATACGGCTTTTAAGCTTGCGGAATGCTTCGTATTTAAGATCAAGTCATCACCCTTAGCTTTTTTATTCATAATAGCAGTATATCCCAATTCTATTATACTGTCATACGGCTTTTAAGCTTAGGAATGCTTCGTATTTAAGATCAAGTCATTACTATACCCTTTCCGATTTATATAACAGTTCTAAATAAACCATTTCCCTAGCAGTCTTAAATGGAAGGAGAGCGACCGTGATGAATGATTCCGGATAAATGACAAAGAACGGTAGGTTTATTCCGGTGCAGCCTGAAAGTATTTGCTTTACAATGAGAACGTTGAAACATGCACCTAGTAGCTTTTAATTTTTCTTCTCTTTAATAACATCTTATGGGCTATCTTCAATGGTTCCCACCGCAGAAGCTGTAACGACCAACTTGCTCATGCCTTGCCAAATCTTCCTCTCAACTCCATCCTAACATTCTATTAAATCATACTTTCCGACACGGCCAGTTTAGCCGCTGATAAATTATAACTGATCGGGATTGCCTTCCCCTTAATGAAAGGAAATTCTGCTTGTCCCGACTTCGGAATGCAATCGAGATTTGATTTTCCGCCGTTCGCGATAATTATGCTTTCTTCTTTATGGTGACTTCCCGAAAAGAAATTGCTATCAGATACCTATTGCCGTTATTATTTCCCGTCCTTTTTTATTTTCTCTCTGACTTCGCCCAATTACCGCCACTATCTTCCTCTCGCACTATGCCACCATCAAATACTTTCTCTACGCATTACGCCTACTACGCGCGACATCCGATCTATTGCAAATATCAATCTCATTTTTCGGAGATTACGGCCATTCGGTAACTTTGGCATTCGTTCGGGATCGGAGTCGTCGCTTCAACCGTTCTTTATTTCTCTTTTCGTCATTCTCCTTCGTTTTGGTGTTATTTGGCAGAGCGTCTCGAGTGACTTATTTGATGGTCCTGAAAAGGACCTTAGTGATGCCTTCACCGCAACAGCGGAGAAGGACATTTCGCATAGGAAGCATTTTATTTCTTCTTCTGCGCTGTTGGTTTCTTCGCTGCGGGTTTCGCCTTGGTCGGAGTCTTCTTTGGCTTGGGAGCGCGAGGTTTCGTCGCCTTCTTAGCCTTAGACGGCGACTTTGCCGCCTTGGCTGCTGGTTTTCCTGCTGCCTTCTTCTTGGGCTTCTCCGGGACGGGCTTCTTAGCCTTCTTGGCGGGCGGAGCGGACTTGCTGCGCTCCTTGGGTGCGGACCGCTTGGTCGCGCCGGAAGAGGATGCTGCTGCACCTGTCGTTTTCTTTCCCACGGGCTTGGCTGCCTTTTTCACCCCCTTCTTTGGCGCCGTCGTCTTCTTAGCCTTGGTCGTGGCTGCTGCGGGTGCGGCTTTCTCCTTTAGGGTGAGAGAGCTCAGCTTGAAGGAGCCAGACGCGCCCTTTCCCTTGGTCTGCACCAAAGTTCCGGCGGTGACGGCCGCTTTCAGGTACTTCTTGATGAAAGGAGACAGTTTCTCCGCGTCCGCCTTGTAGCTGGCGGCGATGTACTTCTTGATGGCTTGCAGGGAAGAACCACCGCGCTCCTTCAGACTCTTTACGGCGTTGTTAACCATCTCCGAAGTGGGAGGATGGGAGGGCTTGGCTCGGGCCTTCTTCGCTCCGCCCTTGGCTCCACCTTTCTTGGAAGCGGAAGAGGCGGCCGAAGCCGGCAGGGGCTTGACGGCCACGGTGCCGGCGGGCTGCGACGGCGGGGAAGCTGCTGCTGCTGCACTTGCTGCTGCGTCTGCCATACTGATGCTGCAATTAAGAAAATATTCTTACTCGGAGCCCCGTGAAATTTTACGTAGCGCAATTAAGTGAGCGCGTACCATTTCGGAACGATATCATCGCGCGAAAACGTTGGAGATGTGTTGTTCTCGGTTGCTACGTACTTTGTTTCCCGACAGAGAATGCTTTTTTTGCGAGTGTGGGAGTCGCCTTGGGCAGGCGCCGAAGTTGGGTTGATGGATGGGTCTTACATCCGTCCGATGCGCGAGTTGCCTTCCCGGCGGCTGTGGCCTGTGACGAGCTGTAGCCTCGTCAAGTGGCCCATGTCCGCTTCCCGGCCGTCTAGACGTTGCTTAAACCCTCTCCGCCCTCGTTTTCCGCAACGGATGGCCTCGATGACCCTTCCCTCCTCGAGATTCATCCTTCCTCTCACCGGTTACTGGAAGGCAGCGTCGCTAGGCGGCTGATGGCGCCGGAGAGGCGCCGGCAAACGACCCCCTTGTCGAACGTCTCCTCGCCTGACTCGCGCCTCACGGCGCCTCGACCCGCGGTGCTGCTTGCTTTTGCATCGCCTTTCAACAAAGTCGAACGGCGACGACATTGTATTGTTTCCATTTCACGTTAAATGTTCCAGGATAGACCGCTAGCGGTTTCTTTTCCCATTACCATGTATCGGCGCCAGTCTGCGCTCTCGCGGCTTACTCCGAGTCGCTCTTTCGACTTTGTTGCAATTCCATTACGCACGCTAGTCGAACGGATTCATTTCCCCGATATCGTGTTCTTTTTCTTTTTTTTTCTGCTGGGAGCAGTCTGCCCGGTCCTCGAATGATGACGGGTTAAAGGTTTCGTAACTACGACGATAGTTACGCACTGCATCTGTGACGCCATACTCGGCGAGAAGCCTAGCTTGATAGCCGCGTGTCATTAGCCTAATTAATCGCCGAGGTGAGGTGTGAGGTGCGATCTTCGAATGGGGAAAATAAATTCGCAGGGAGTGAGCATAAACGCAGGAGTTACATTGCATTTACATGGGATTAGCGCAAAAAAGTAACCGCCGGGAAACCGGGAATTGTTCCCGCGAACATCGTGCGGTGAGGATCGGCTCACTTATTTTTCCAATGTGAGGAATTATACCGAGTGCGTGTCATTTACGCCTCCTTTTTTTTTGTTTTTTACATTGATCGGGAAGGGGGGGGACCCTTAAATGCCCACCGATGTCTTCAACTGAAGCATGATTGCCTTATCTCAGAACGTCGCTTGGAAAACCTCAGCCTTTGGGAATGATGGGCAGATAGGTGGACGATATGTAAAAGGAACGGGATGCAAACAAGAGGCATTTAATTTTCCTACCTGCGCTTCTACTTCTTTCCTTAACTCTAACTCACTCGCGGCAGTCAAGTTCCACTCGCGAACGGCATCTATTTCATCACCTTTCCTTTCTCATCATTTACTCGTCTTTTTTTTTCTTTTCTCAATGTAATCGAATGACTAACGACCGCCGTATCTGACGATATCATGAATATGTTTGCCATCCGGGCTGAATGAATCTCGGTATCCCTCCAGTTCTAGACAGATGTCTTCATAGTTAACAGGGAAGGAGTGTGTTAATAAACACCCTCATTGCAGAGCGAAGAGAATAAGGAACTCGAATCCCACACTCGGGCATTAATTCTACACTCCCCAGTAGGCCTAGTCGACCGTGCAACACTTGTCCGTCGCTGAGCATTGGTATTCTTAAAAAGAAAAAAAATGGGCAGAGGGGAAAATGGTAGGGGACCTCGCTAAGGCTTTCGGCTCCAAGTCAAGTGTACTCTGGCAAGCAATTCTCCACTCCTCAGTAGCCCTAGTCGACCGCGAAAAAAAAAAAAAACTTGTCCGTCGCTGAGCATTCTGAAGATAGAAAAGAAAAAAAAAGGAGAGGAAATGGCAGGCATCCGCACGTGAGCGAAGGGGGAAAGCCAGAGATAGGGAAGTGTTCCGAGCACCTGCGGCCGAGTGCAATGGGGCCAGTGACTAATCAGTCGTGGTATTGGAAAACAACTTTGTTTGACTTCAGCATCGCAGCCTTTAATGGAAAGTAGCAACAATTGATGCGTCATGTTCAGGGATCTTCGCCGCACTCAATGTAATTTTATCTAAACTTTTTTTTTTCCGGTTTCCTTCTTTGATTTTTTTCCCCTAATTAAGAAATAGAATTAGCAGTACGGATATCTTAGCGTGAGCTGCTTTATGGCCCTTAAAAGGGCCGTTTTGTAATGATACACCTTCCACCAAGCATTTACTTGGAGCTGGTGTACTTGGTGACAGCCTTGGTGCCCTCGCTGACGGCGTGCTTGGCAAGTTCTCCGGGCAGGAGGAGCCTCACAGCTGTCTGGACCTCCCTACTGGTGATGGTGGACCTCTTGTTGTAGTGAGCAAGTCGGGAAGCCTCGGCGGCAATTCTCTCGAAGATGTCGTTCACGAAGCTGTTCATGATGCTCATGGCCTTGCTGGAGATGCCGGTGTCGGGATGGACCTGCTTGAGCACCTTGTAGATGTAGATTGCGTAGCTTTCCTTCCTCCTACGCTTCTTCTTCTTGTCTCCCTTGGAGATGTTTTTCTGGGCCTTACCGGCCTTCTTCGCAGCCTTTCCGCTAGTCTTAGGTGGCATGATGCACGTCTGGAAACAGAAAGCTCTGATCAGATTCAGTCGGCGTTTGCCAGTGGTTTTTCGTTTATATGGTCACCTATTCCATCGAGCGAACCTAGGGATGTGAGTCCAATGGAGTGGCCGATGAAGAAGGATAAACGGGATGAGAGTGAGGAGAGACATTTGTAAATATATATAACGAACTAGAGGATCAGCGTTCGTAAAGACAGCTGGTCTCTTTGTTTCGCTACCGAGAAGTTACCAACCGTTATCAACATGTCCGGACGTGGAAAGGGAGGCAAAGTCAAGGGAAAGTCAAAGTCCCGTTCTAGCAGAGCCGGGCTTCAGTTCCCCGTTGGACGCATCCATCGTCTTCTCCGCAAGGGGAATTACGCCGAGCGCGTTGGCGCTGGCGCCCCCGTCTACCTGGCCGCCGTGATGGAGTATCTGGCCGCTGAAGTCCTCGAGTTGGCAGGGAATGCCGCAAGGGACAACAAGAAGACTAGGATCATCCCTCGTCATCTTCAGTTGGCCATCCGTAACGACGAGGAGTTGAACAAGCTACTCTCCGGCGTTACCATCGCACAGGGAGGTGTTTTGCCTAACATCCAGGCGGTGCTTCTGCCAAAGAAGACCGAGAAGAAGGCTTAGAAGGCAATTCAACAATCAAACGGCCCTTTTCAGGGCCATAACGCAGCTCGGACCGAAAACGCATGACTAAATCGAAAAACCAGAGGAGCTGCTAATGTTGCCAACTCGTGCACAGGCCAAGGAAAAAGGGTCAAAGAGTTCCAACTAAGAGAAAATAGAATCAAAAATTCAGCAAGAATGTACACAATGGAATAAGATGATGATGTACTGGACCTCTTGCCTTTTGGAGAGGAGGAGGAGCTCATTAATGTCGGGAAAAGAAAAGTCCCGGTGCTCCGCACGTCTGCAGTGATGGGGTGGATTGTTAAGGTCGCGAAGCAGTCTCATTCTTCCTTCGAGTCAGTCATTAATCGGTAACAGCAGTAGTAATGGTCATCAAGATTCGTATTACGGTATTCGGGGAAGTAATTGCGGGCAGCGAAATAAGGAAAACTCCAACGCGATGGCAGTTGAAGGTCTCTAGTATGGCAGCGACGAAGTCGCCAAGCGGGATGCTGCTTTTCTTCCCTTTTCATCTACATCATACCCTTCAAATCACCAGACTGGTGGGTGGCTTGAAGGCATATGTGAACATTAAGGCGGGTTACTCAGGAGTTGCGCGGTCTTCGAAACTAGCGTTACTAGCGACCATCCACGGCAGTAGCACCGAGTAAACAGCTCCTTTTTTTTTCTTCTTGTCATCTTCCCTTGGTACATACATTCATTCATGACGGGCAGGTACTCAAGTCAAAGAAAATGCGCATTATCTGAGTTTGAAACTTTTATTTTACGGTTGTTGGGCGAGGTCCTTGCCCACAACAGAAAAGACCACACTTGCAAATATGTACGCGTTGGAGGAGCTCTCCCAAAAATTTGTCCTTAATTCTTTTTCCAGACTTAATTTCGTCTTTTTTCCATTTCTTTTGGTTGGCTTAGCAGATGTACTTTATGGAGAATGTGGTGGCCCTGAAAAGGGCCGAGTTTTTTTACTCCTAGATTGTTGCAGAAGATAGTCTAACCGCCGAATCCGTACAGGGTGCGTCCCTGCCTCTTTAGGGCGTAGACAACGTCCATGGCCGTGACGGTCTTCCTCTTGGCGTGCTCGGTGTAGGTAACGGCATCGCGGATGACGTTCTCGAGGAACACCTTGAGCACGCCGCGGGTCTCCTCGTAGATCAGGCCGGAGATACGCTTCACTCCACCACGACGAGCAAGACGGCGAATAGCTGGCTTGGTGATTCCTTGGATGTTATCGCGAAGAACTTTGCGATGACGCTTGGCACCACCCTTGCCCAAGCCTTTGCCTCCTTTTCCACGTCCAGTCATCTCTGAAGCTAAGTCGCAGTTGTGATCATGCCCAGCCGGAATTCCGTGTTCTTATACCTCCTTTCGACGTGACGTCGTGGCCGGAAAATGAAATGGCGGCAACCAATCAGACTGTTGCTTAGGGACGCGGTTCCACGAAGATATAAAAGAGGCAAAAGCAAAAGTGTGCTTTATGATTTTTCTTTTGCATCTGCAGAGAGGAAGATGGCCCGTACGAAGCAGACTGCCCGTAAGTCAACAGGAGGCAAGGCTCCACGGAAGCAGCTCGCCACCAAGGCTGCCCGCAAGAGTGCACCGGCCACTGGAGGCGTCAAAAAGCCCCACAGGTACCGGCCCGGTACTGTGGCCCTCCGTGAGATCAGGAGATACCAGAAGAGCCACGGAACTTCTCATCCGCAAGCTGCCCTTCCAGCGCCTGGTACGTGAGATAGCTCAGGACTTCAAGACTGACCTGCGCTTCCAGAGTTCGGCAGTCATGGCTCTTCAGGAGGCTAGCGAGGCTTATCTCGTGGGTCTTTTCGAAGACACCAACCTGTGCGCCATTCACGCCAAGCGAGTCACCATCATGCCGAAAGACATCCAGCTTGCACGCCGTATCCGCGGAGAGCGTGCATAAGTCCTTCGTCTCCTATCGGAGCTCCAAAAAAAAGGCCCTTTTCAGGGCCAGTAACTGTTAATTAAGATTGGCATTCGCAAATCGACAACTTTAAATTGGGGATTCTGGAGCGAGTCTCTTGACTTGGAAGTGTTACATTTTTCTTTTCGCAGAACACCCTTGAACGTTTTTTTTTTTTTTTTACTATATCCTGCAGAGTGTATGTCTTAAAATTTTCAAATATTTATTTTTCACCACGGTTCAGCTGGGCGCGCTCCGTAGGCGGGGGAGCGCCGTCTCTTGAGGTAAGCTTAACCTTTAAACGGGCGAGACTATTTGTCGAGTGGGGTCAGATTTGACCCCGAATTTATTTTGTTCATAGAAGGTCACTGAGTAGACAATTACTTTATTTTCTCATATTTTTCATTGGTTTAGATTTATTAAACATGGTTTTAGCACCATATTAGTTAATATTGATATCTTTTGTTATTGGACATTACCTTACACGACCTTTGTTTATGAAATTTTAGGTCTATTTAAATGAAGTTCAATATTTTGCAAGAAAAATAAGAAAAAAAAGTATTCTTTTATTACTAGTTCAGGTATATTCATTCGCATTAACATATGTACATAGAATCAGAATTCTCCTTTTGTGTTTAGATTCGAAGTATGCTGGTCACATATGAAATGACTGCACTTTGTACATCTGTTTTGCACTTTTTTGTCGTGCTTTCTGTCACACATCTTCCTCTCTTGGTTTGCCTCCATTACCAATCTCAATTTTTCTCTTCTGAACATTTCTTCGTATTGAGAAGTGGAGGTTCGGTACGGTCGCTGCCCTTTGCTTCATGTAAGGGATTACTAGCTCTTTTCCTAGCACCTGCAAGAACTTTCTACGTTTCCCTATCTATTGTAAGACTGCAATTTTTTTTCTTTTCATTGTTATGCTGGAAGATTACTAAGCTATTGTCAAGCCAATTCATAAACAATCGATCACATGTAATTGAGTGATTAATATAAACAAAAGTCAATAATTACGAATTATTATATCAGGTCCACGAAAACTTTTGTTGGCAAAAGGTGTCGTTGCCGGACAAGTGGGGTCAAGAAATCTTTATTTTTTAATTACTTCAAAATTAAAATAAAAAAATCTTTTTGCTACACGCAATAAACTGAGACAAAAATAGGAAAATACAAAAAACGTGAAAGACTTGAGCTCAAAATCAAACAAAATGCAAGTGTGGGGTCAAACTTGCCCGTTTGATCGCGTCGCGTTCGATTGACGGTGAGAAGTAATAGTTGTTGGTCGGATTCCGGACGTCTTAGCGATGAAGGACGAGGAGGGAGTTTCGTTAGGCGCGTCTGTACAGATTTGAGTACGGGACGTGTAGATCGAAGTAGCATTTATTTTGAGGAAATAACACTTGAAAAGGGAAAAAAGACAGATGCCGGAATAATATCGCTAAAACAGAACTTCGGGTTCGGTTCCCAGCTTTTTTATTAATTTCTATCGTGCCGTCGTGAATTTTGTTAACGGCTCTAGGCCGCAAGCTGAACTGTTTTGGAGGTTGGCAAAAGCGTAATTAACGATAAGTATGACTGATTAAACTGAGAATTGGCATCTCTTGCTACTGTTTTTTTCCGTTGGTTAAATTTTTATTTTATTGCTGTAATGATTATATCTGTATTTATTTACTTATTTATTTTTTGTATTAATTTTTTTATTGCTTTGCGATATGACATTAGTAATCAAGTAAGTGGGAAGAAAAAGCAAAATATCTCCGAAATTTGTTTCAAACAAAACTTGGAAGAAATGTTATTCTCTACAACTTTGGTCCTCACGAAGATGACCGATTACGACGTTTTTAAGGAGATATTTGACGGAAACCGACTTGAGTATGGAGTTCTATTTTCTAATATGAACTTAATGAAATTAAAAACCAGAAATGCTCTCACTAATGAACATCTCGAAGAGACTGTTTACTTCTCTCTGTTTCTAGTTACATGCAGTGTAAACGTGCCCATAATCGCGTAAATCAAGATTAAATTTAATTAAAGAAATCAGTTGTATAATATCATTTTATGTATGATGTATAATAAATGCATTTTACGGTAAATTTGTAGTCTAATTCATTCTTAAAATCCCTTTTTATACCTATATTTAAAAAATTAGTAGCCCGTAAGACAATTATCAGGATTAAAGTAGAAAAGTTTGGGCACCCCAGGTATACACTATGTATGCAATTACTAAGATTTTTACTTAAGTAAGAATAAATTTTCATTTTCTTAACATTTTCCTTTTATGAGCTCTACTTTTTTCGGCTTTAATTATCCAATGAAGTGAATGTCAAATTTGTGTAACTGCCGTGCGTATTAGATTACTTGACCAGCTACTCAAAAGATGGCGTTTGCTGTACGTTTCCACTGAAGTTCTTACGTAGCCGCTACTGCGCTGCTTGAAAAAAGGTATTGGTTAAACATTGTTCGACTTACACGGAAATTTTTGGACCGAATTAACCGTGTAAGTCGGGGACTTACTGTAATATATTTGCGTGAAGCTATTTTTCTTTCGCGCCATACCGCAAACCATTCCATTCCTTCGTACCTTCCGTTGCTCGTTACGCCCACCCACCTTACCCACCCCTCTCTCCTTACCCATCCCTCTCTCCTTACCCATCCCTCTCTCCTTACCCATCCCTCTCTCCTTACCCATCCCTCTCTCTTTACCCACCCCTCTCTCCTTACCCACCCCTCTCTCCTTACTCATCCCTCTCTCCGAAGCGCAAACACTTCGTTCTGTCTCACTCTCCCTCCCCAGTTCCATTCTCGTCTTTTTCCTACCTCAAGAGCCCTGTCTCACTCTCCCTCCCCATTCCATTCTCGTCTTTTTTCCTACCTCAAGAGCCCTGTCTCACTCCTCCTCTGGCCCGAAACCTCGCTAGCTCGCTCCTTCTCGTTCTCACCCCTCTATCTTTCTCCCCCGCCTCTTCCTTCGCTGCTTACGCCTAACCTCCCGCTTTCCCAAACTCCCGGACCTTCCACCCGTACTCCCATCTAACTCGGTTGCACCGGTACCGCCTACCCGTATTCTCCGAAATATTTTACTTAAAAATGTTAGTCTTAGAAGGGCTATCCTGAGCCGCCGACTCCACTTCTCTGCGTGCAGGATTTCATTAATTTGCTCCTGTAAAATTGAGATATTGTACGCTTTATTACGAATATAAGTTTGATGCAGGTAATTTGCACTGAATTTGACATTTCATCGCTGAATACCTTGACGACGGACATTACCGTGTATACCTTACGAACGTAAAATTAACGTGTTCTGCAAGCCGCTTAAATGAAGACAGGGAAAGGAGAAAAAGTGAGCGGTGGGGAGATGTGTCAATAATGCATGAATATCGTAAAAGATGTATCTAATGGAATCCTTTGTGGGATGTCTTTCGCGATTATACCCGACTTAAAAAGCAAACTGAAACGAGTTCGCTAGAATAAATATCATTTCCATTTTCTCTCCTCGAGTGTATTTTGTCCAACTGGATCCAATAAGCGTATCAAGTTAGCTAGTTGTAATGAATGACTTTAAAAATTTTTTTTTTGCTAATTTTTGTAAATGTTTTTTATACAATGTTATCCCATATTAATGTATGGGTGGAATACGCGTATTCACTCTCTTTTGATGTACCTATTCTCTTTAATTTTCATT
>JAXCHB010000342.1:0-2500 GCA_036926305.1 Uropetala carovei
GTGCACGGTCCGCGAACCCCGAGGGGGAAGGCGTCGACACGCGGCAAGCTGAGTCGGAGCGGCCCTGACGAGCACACTCCATATAGAGGCAAAACGAAATAATCATGCTCCCCGACTAAGGCGACCCCTAGGGGGTCCGGCCGGGAAATTTTCCCAAATCGTTCATCGGCCTGGGCACTATTTAGAATCGGACCTGCCGACGCCTGCCGCGGCCGCCGCGACGCAGGGACCGGAATCTTCGGACTTCGCGACACGACCCCTCCCGCGGCCGCGGGAGCCCCGACGGGCCCGTAAATCGCTCGGGGGCGGCCACGCGGCGCCCGGGACCCGGAACGGGTGCGCCGACCCCGGGGGACGGGGTTCGATTTTTCGGACCTACCACGCCGCTCGGTTCGCCCGGCCCTCGAAAACGAGACTCCCGGCCGCGCCGCTCGCATCCGCCGGGGAAGCCCGGCGGCCGCGAAACCTCCGGGGTTTCGGACCCTCCCGCGCGCCCCCCGGAGCTCGGACGGGCCCGTAAATCGCTCGGGGGCGGCCACGCGACGCCCGGGACCCGGAACGGGTGCGCCGACCCCGGGGGACGGGGTTCGATTTTTCGGACCTACCACGCCGCTCGGTCGCCACTGCTCTCGAAAACGGGGCCGCGAAACCGCCGTGCCGCCCCTCCCTCGACGCCCGGGGCCCAGAAATAGGGGGGCCCCGAAGCCGTCGGGACGTTATCGATTTTCCGGGGGGGGCGGACGGAGCGAGCGAGCGAGCGAGCGACCGAGCGCTCACAGATTGACGAAGAGTGAAAAACCGGAAACTGCGAGGAAAGTCGAAGGACCTGGCGTGTGCGCACATCTCGGGTGAAACCGAAAGGAAGGAGAGGTTTAAGGGACGCGAAGGGGAGGTGAAAACGTTGCGCGAGGAAGGAAATCTGAGAACGGGCAGGAGCCCGAAGAAAAAAAATGATGCGCGTGTGAACGGCGGGGGTAAACATCACTCTCTCTACGTGCGCACGTGCCCCCTCGCCTCGTTAGCGACCAACGGGAGTGGATTGGCGAGATTCCCACTGTCCCTATGAAAAGAAAATTGAATTCGAGTTCCCCTGCAGCTTCGGAGGACCGACGTCAGGTCCTTCGAGTTTCCGCAGAGTTCTTCGTGTTTCCGTGCTGTTCCGAAGCCCACCGTGAATTGAGATCGTAAACGAAGGTTCTTCGAAAAGGAAGAATTTTTTTTCTTTTAACGTGTGAAAAAAAAATAGTATTTGAGGAAGAAGATATTAAGTTTATTGCCGGAGAAGCTAATATTTAGCGTAGGTGTGCGATCGAAGACCAAGCAATGACGTTCAGCGAAGAAACAAACGCTTTCGGAAATTGAGTAGGCCACCAGAAATACAAAAACTAATGCTGTCGAAAACTAAGTTAGTCGATAACAAGTCCTTTAGCGTAGAATAGCTCTCGAAATTTTAAGCCCATCATTTCAACCTCCCCTTTAAAATGGCGTAGAAACGCCTTCGAGAATAACGTTCATCGACTGAGATACGAGAAGAGGAATGCAAGGCGTAGGAATGTTCTCGAAAATGATGTTTATTGCCAGAAATAAAGTTTCTGTCCAAAATTGACTTCCTCGAGAGGAATTCAAAAACTAACGTTTGTCGTGGAAATGCTGAGAAATACAAAAATCTAGCGCAGAAATGCTCTCGAAAATAAAGGTTATCTAGAGAAATGCTCTCTCAATTGAAGTTTATCGCCAGAAATACGGAAGGAAATATTCAGCGACAGAAATGCCGAAGAAGCAATTTTATTCGTTGTCGAGAATGAAGTGAAAAGAAATGAAAAATTAACCATGGAAATGCTCTGGGAAATTGAATTGCTGCCCCAAGTACAAAACTAGGAATGACCATATTTAGCTGACGGACGTTAAGAGATACGGAATATAAATGCCGTCGAAATGTAGGTAGAAATAGGAAAACTAATATTTAACGTTGAAGATGAAGTCCGTAGCCAGAGAAGGAGAATCCAGTACCGTCAAACGGGGTGAAGTTGGAAAATGTTGCCTTGTCGTTTTTTCCATATTTCTTGATCCAAGTAATGTGCTGAAATATTCATTTAAAGATTCTACAAGAGATCGTAACAAACCAATATCTAAAATATTGATCTAGATTTGATATGATAGGCCTTTTCTGAAAGCCTACATTTTTCAAAATTTACGATGCCTTCAAAGTTTTATGTGGGGAGCAGAGATGGGGCAGCTTATAGGCCTTGCGATGGCGGTTAATGAGAAAGTAATTAGAAATTACACACTTGTACCTGAGTAGGATGGTAAATGTAGAATTCGGCAAAAAACTAGTAAAATTGGGGTGAAGTTGACCGCCCCTGAAACCTGGGGTGAAGTTGACCGCTGGAGGTTTCAACCTGTCTGGACTTGAGATGTCTTGCTCGCTGCATGTTGATACGCACTAGCGATACTATTAAGATACGGCTTCGCTCCGCTCAAATTTACTTTAGCGCTTTTC
>JAXCHB010000342.1:22500-25000 GCA_036926305.1 Uropetala carovei
GCCCGTAAATCGCTCGGGGGCGGCCACGCGGCGCCCGGGACCCGGAACGGGTGCGCCGACCCCGGGGGACGGGGTTCGATTTTTCGGACCTACCACGCCGCTCGGTTCGCCCGGCCCTCGAAAACGAGACTCCCGGCCGCGCCGCTCGCATCCGCCGGGGAAGCCCGGCGGCCGCGAAACCTCCGGGGTTTCGGACCCTCCCGCGCGCCCCCCGGAGCTCGGACGGGCCCGTAAATCGCTCGGGGGCGGCCACGCGACGCCCGGGACCCGGAACGGGTGCGCCGACCCCGGGGGACGGGGTTCGATTTTTCGGACCTACCACGCCGCTCGGTCGCCACTGCTCTCGAAAACGGGGCCGCGAAACCGCCGTGCCGCCCCTCCCTCGACGCCCGGGGCCCAGAAATAGGGGGGCCCCGAAGCCGTCGGGACGTTATCGATTTTCCGGGGGGGGCGGACGGAGCGAGCGAGCGAGCGAGCGACCGAGCGCTCACAGATTGACGAAGAGTGAAAAACCGGAAACTGCGAGGAAAGTCGAAGGACCTGGCGTGTGCGCACATCTCGGGTGAAACCGAAAGGAAGGAGAGGTTTAAGGGACGCGAAGGGGAGGTGAAAACGTTGCGCGAGGAAGGAAATCTGAGAACGGGCAGGGAGCCCGAAGAAAAAAAATGATGCGCGTGTGAACGGCGGGGGTAAACATCACTCTCTCTACGTGCGCACGTGCCCCCTCGCCTCGTTAGCGACCAACGGGAGTGGATTGGCGAGATTCCCACTGTCCCTATGAAAAGAAAATTGAATTCGAGTTCCCCTGCAGCTTCGGAGGACCGACGTCAGGTCCTTCGAGTTTCCGCAGAGTTCTTCGTGTTTCCGTGCTGTTCCGAAGCCCACCGTGAATTGAGATCGTAAACGAAGGTTCTTCGAAAAAGGAAGAATTTTTTTTCTTTTAACGTGTGAAAAAAAAAATAGTATTTGAGGAAGAAGATATTAAGTTTATTGCCGGAGAAGCTAATATTTAGCGTAGGTGTGCGATCGAAGACCAAGCAATGACGTTCAGCGAAGAAACAAACGCTTTCGGAAATTGAGTAGGCCACCAGAAATACAAAAACTAATGCTGTCGAAAACTAAGTTAGTCGATAACAAGTCCTTTAGCGTAGGATAGCTCTCGAAATTTTAAGCCCATCATTTCAACCTCCCCTTTAAAATGGCGTAGAAACGCCTTCGAGAATAACGTTCATCGACTGAGATACGAGAAGAGGAATGCAAGGCGTAGGAATGTTCTCGAAAATGATGTTTATTGCCAGAAATAAAGTTTCTGTCCAAAATTGACTTCCTCGAGAGGAATTCAAAAACTAACGTTTGTCGTGGAAATGCTGAGAAATACAAAAATCTAGCGCAGAAATGCTCTCGAAAATAAAGGTTATCTAGAGAAATGCTCTCTCAATTGAAGTTTATCGCCAGAAATACGGAAGGAAATATTCAGCGACAGAAATGCCGAAGAAGCAATTTTATTCGTTGTCGAGAATGAAGTGAAAAGAAATGAAAAATTAACCATGGAAATGCTCTGGGAAATTGAATTGCTGCCCCAAGTACAAAACTAGGAATGACCATATTTAGCTGACGGACGTTAAGAGATACGGAATATAAATGCCGTCGAAATGTAGGTAGAAATAGGAAAACTAATATTTAACGTTGAAGATGAAGTCCGTAGCCAGAGAAGGAGAATCCAGTACCGTCAAACGGGGTGAAGTTGGAAAATGTTGCCTTGTCGTTTTTTCCATATTTCTTGATCCAAGTAATGTGCTGAAATATTCATTTAAAGATTCTACAAGAGATCGTAACAAACCAATATCTAAAATATTGATCTAGATTTGATATGATAGGCCTTTTCTGAAAGCCTACATTTTTCAAAATTTACGATGCCTTCAAAGTTTTATGTGGGGAGCAGAGATGGGGCAGCTTATAGGCCTTGCGATGGCGGTTAATGAGAAAGTAATTAGAAATTACACACTTGTACCTGAGTAGGATGGTAAATGTAGAATTCGGCAAAAAACTAGTAAAATTGGGGTGAAGTTGACCGCCCCTGAAACCTGGGGTGAAGTTGACCGCTGGAGGTTTCAACCTGTCTGGACTTGAGATGTCTTGCTCGCTGCATGTTGATACGCACTAGCGATACTATTAAGATACGGCTTCGCTCCGCTCAAATTTACTTTAGCGCTTTTCAAATGGAGTGATGCATACCAAAATTCACGCAACAGTCACGGTACGAATCGCTCGAGTGAGTGGAATAAAGGCTAATTCTACTTCGTCCGCAGTTGAATGCTGAACAAACTTTTTGATGATCTCGGAGAGAGGAGAGAGTGCGGCGAAACGCAATAAGCGGATTCTCAGCTTGCGGAATCCACCCTCTTTGCAAAGAGAAGTTAATGCAGAATTTGCCACCAATAACGTAAAGTAGACCTATGTCTGAAGATAACACTGTTAACACTACACTGGTGGAATATCT
>JAXCHB010000342.1:45000-47500 GCA_036926305.1 Uropetala carovei
CGGGGGACGGGGTTCGATTTTTCGGACCTACCACGCCGCTCGGTCGCCACTGCTCTCGAAAACGGGGCCGCGAAACCGCCGTGCCGCCCCTCCCTCGACGCCCGGGGCCCAGAAATAGGGGGGCCCCGAAGCCGTCGGGACGTTATCGATTTTCCGGGGGGGCGGACGGAGCGAGCGAGCGAGCGAGCGACCGAGCGCTCACAGATTGACGAAGAGTGAAAAACCGGAAACTGCGAGGAAAGTCGAAGGACCTGGCGTGTGCGCACATCTCGGGTGAAACCGAAAGGAAGGAGAGGTTTAAGGGACGCGAAGGGGAGGTGAAAACGTTGCGCGAGGAAGGAAATCTGAGAACGGGCAGGGAGCCCGAAGAAAAAAAATGATGCGCGTGTGAACGGCGGGGGTAAACATCACTCTCTCTACGTGCGCACGTGCCCCCTCGCCTCGTTAGCGACCAACGGGAGTGGATTGGCGAGATTCCCACTGTCCCTATGAAAAGAAAATTGAATTCGAGTTCCCCTGCAGCTTCGGAGGACCGACGTCAGGTCCTTCGAGTTTCCGCAGAGTTCTTCGTGTTTCCGTGCTGTTCCGAAGCCCACCGTGAATTGAGATCGTAAACGAAGGTTCTTCGAAAAAGGAAGAATTTTTTTTCTTTTAACGTGTGAAAAAAAAAATAGTATTTGAGGAAGAAGATATTAAGTTTATTGCCGGAGAAGCTAATATTTAGCGTAGGTGTGCGATCGAAGACCAAGCAATGACGTTCAGCGAAGAAACAAACGCTTTCGGAAATTGAGTAGGCCACCAGAAATACAAAAACTAATGCTGTCGAAAACTAAGTTAGTCGATAACAAGTCCTTTAGCGTAGGATAGCTCTCGAAATTTTAAGCCCATCATTTCAACCTCCCCTTTAAAATGGCGTAGAAACGCCTTCGAGAATAACGTTCATCGACTGAGATACGAGAAGAGGAATGCAAGGCGTAGGAATGTTCTCGAAAATGATGTTTATTGCCAGAAATAAAGTTTCTGTCCAAAATTGACTTCCTCGAGAGGAATTCAAAAACTAACGTTTGTCGTGGAAATGCTGAGAAATACAAAAATCTAGCGCAGAAATGCTCTCGAAAATAAAGGTTATCTAGAGAAATGCTCTCTCAATTGAAGTTTATCGCCAGAAATACGGAAGGAAATATTCAGCGACAGAAATGCCGAAGAAGCAATTTTATTCGTTGTCGAGAATGAAGTGAAAAGAAATGAAAAATTAACCATGGAAATGCTCTGGGAAATTGAATTGCTGCCCCAAGTACAAAACTAGGAATGACCATATTTAGCTGACGGACGTTAAGAGATACGGAATATAAATGCCGTCGAAATGTAGGTAGAAATAGGAAAACTAATATTTAACGTTGAAGATGAAGTCCGTAGCCAGAGAAGGAGAATCCAGTACCGTCAAACGGGGTGAAGTTGGAAAATGTTGCCTTGTCGTTTTTTCCATATTTCTTGATCCAAGTAATGTGCTGAAATATTCATTTAAAGATTCTACAAGAGATCGTAACAAACCAATATCTAAAATATTGATCTAGATTTGATATGATAGGCCTTTTCTGAAAGCCTACATTTTTCAAAATTTACGATGCCTTCAAAGTTTTATGTGGGGAGCAGAGATGGGGCAGCTTATAGGCCTTGCGATGGCGGTTAATGAGAAAGTAATTAGAAATTACACACTTGTACCTGAGTAGGATGGTAAATGTAGAATTCGGCAAAAAACTAGTAAAATTGGGGTGAAGTTGACCGCCCCTGAAACCTGGGGTGAAGTTGACCGCTGGAGGTTTCAACCTGTCTGGACTTGAGATGTCTTGCTCGCTGCATGTTGATACGCACTAGCGATACTATTAAGATACGGCTTCGCTCCGCTCAAATTTACTTTAGCGCTTTTCAAATGGAGTGATGCATACCAAAATTCACGCAACAGTCACGGTACGAATCGCTCGAGTGAGTGGAATAAAGGCTAATTCTACTTCGTCCGCAGTTGAATGCTGAACAAACTTTTTGATGATCTCGGAGAGAGGAGAGAGTGCGGCGAAACGCAATAAGCGGATTCTCAGCTTGCGGAATCCACCCTCTTTGCAAAGAGAAGTTAATGCAGAATTTGCCACCAATAACGTAAAGTAGACCTATGTCTGAAGATAACACTGTTAACACTACACTGGTGGAATATCTGCAAGAACTAAGGCACCCAAAGAAGAAGGACACCGTTGCCCGAAAGCGAAAAAGGTTGGATCTTGTCCCGGGGAGATCAGTAGCAGTGTGTCCTTTGACACGGATTTGTCCGAGTTTAATATGCAGGAACATGGCACCCTTAAATGCCTAAACTGTTTAGAGCCTACGAATTTGTATAATATGAAGTTCATTTACCCACTTTTGACTATTTGAAAATGAGTTTCGCCTTGAATATAAGATGAAAAAAAAAATAATAATTCCTGTTCCAACCGTCCCGTGTTGGTCAAAT
>JAXCHB010000342.1:55000-57500 GCA_036926305.1 Uropetala carovei
TTCTAATAAAAGCGCCCCTCCCATCACTGGTCGGGGCACTAGGTTCATGTATTAGCTCTAGAATTACCACAGTTATCCATGTAAGTGTGGGTAAGATCCAAGGAACCATAACTGATTTAATGAGCCATTCGCGGTTTCACCTTATTGCGGCTTGTACTGAGACATGCATGGCTTAATCTTTGAGACAAGCATATGACTACTGGCAGGATCAACCAGGGAGCGTGTGTCGTCGCTTTCGCGGCGGACACGAGCGCGGCGCGAGTCGCGGGGGAGAGAGAGAAAAAGAGAAGCGTCCTCCTCCTCCTCTCTCTCGCACCCCGCGCCCCGCCCCGCGCGACGATCGACGACGCCCCGGGGCCCGGAGACCCGCGTGGAGCGCCACTTCAAAGTTCTCGTCGAGTCCTTCCTTTCGGAATCGCCCGAGTCGGTCTCGCCCCGCCGCCCTGAGGCGAGGAGTCGAGGAAGCGATTTTTCCGCCGAGGCGCAATAAGCGCTCAACCACGATCGAAAAGAGTAAGTTTTCGCCGCATAAGTGCACGGTCCGCGAACCCCGAGGGGAAGGCGTCGACACGCGGCAAGCTGAGTCGGAGCGGCCCTGACGAGCACACTCCATATAGAGGCAAAACGAAATAATCATGCTCCCCGACTAAGGCGACCCCTAGGGGGTCCGGCCGGGAAATTTTCCCAAATCGTTCATCGGCCTGGGCACTATTTAGAATCGGACCTGCCGACGCCTGCCGCGGCCGCCGCGACGCAGGGACCGGAATCTTCGGACTTCGCGACACGACCCCTCCCGCGGCCGCGGGAGCCCCGACGGGCCCGTAAATCGCTCGGGGGCGGCCACGCGGCGCCCGGGACCCGGAACGGGTGCGCCGACCCCGGGGGACGGGGTTCGATTTTTCGGACCTACCACGCCGCTCGGTTCGCCCGGCCCTCGAAAACGAGACTCCCGGCCGCGCCGCTCGCATCCGCCGGGGAAGCCCGGCGGCCGCGAAACCTCCGGGGTTTCGGACCCTCCCGCGCGCCCCCCGGAGCTCGGACGGGCCCGTAAATCGCTCGGGGGCGGCCACGCGACGCCCGGGACCCGGAACGGGTGCGCCGACCCCGGGGGACGGGGTTCGATTTTTCGGACCTACCACGCCGCTCGGTCGCCACTGCTCTCGAAAACGGGGCCGCGAAACCGCCGTGCCGCCCCTCCCTCGACGCCCGGGGCCCAGAAATAGGGGGGCCCCGAAGCCGTCGGGACGTTATCGATTTTCCGGGGGGGGCGGACGGAGCGAGCGAGCGAGCGAGCGACCGAGCGCTCACAGATTGACGAAGAGTGAAAAACCGGAAACTGCGAGGAAAGTCGAAGGACCTGGCGTGTGCGCACATCTCGGGTGAAACCGAAAGGAAGGAGAGGTTTAAGGGACGCGAAGGGGAGGTGAAAACGTTGCGCGAGGAAGGAAATCTGAGAACGGGCAGGGAGCCCGAAGAAAAAAAATGATGCGCGTGTGAACGGCGGGGGTAAACATCACTCTCTCTACGTGCGCACGTGCCCCCTCGCCTCGTTAGCGACCAACGGGAGTGGATTGGCGAGATTCCCACTGTCCCTATGAAAAGAAAATTGAATTCGAGTTCCCCTGCAGCTTCGGAGGACCGACGTCAGGTCCTTCGAGTTTCCGCAGAGTTCTTCGTGTTTCCGTGCTGTTCCGAAGCCCACCGTGAATTGAGATCGTAAACGAAGGTTCTTCGAAAAAGGAAGAATTTTTTTTCTTTTAACGTGTGAAAAAAAAAATAGTATTTGAGGAAGAAGATATTAAGTTTATTGCCGGAGAAGCTAATATTTAGCGTAGGTGTGCGATCGAAGACCAAGCAATGACGTTCAGCGAAGAAACAAACGCTTTCGGAAATTGAGTAGGCCACCAGAAATACAAAAACTAATGCTGTCGAAAACTAAGTTAGTCGATAACAAGTCCTTTAGCGTAGGATAGCTCTCGAAATTTTAAGCCCATCATTTCAACCTCCCCTTTAAAATGGCGTAGAAACGCCTTCGAGAATAACGTTCATCGACTGAGATACGAGAAGAGGAATGCAAGGCGTAGGAATGTTCTCGAAAATGATGTTTATTGCCAGAAATAAAGTTTCTGTCCAAAATTGACTTCCTCGAGAGGAATTCAAAAACTAACGTTTGTCGTGGAAATGCTGAGAAATACAAAAATCTAGCGCAGAAATGCTCTCGAAAATAAAGGTTATCTAGAGAAATGCTCTCTCAATTGAAGTTTATCGCCAGAAATACGGAAGGAAATATTCAGCGACAGAAATGCCGAAGAAGCAATTTTATTCGTTGTCGAGAATGAAGTGAAAAGAAATGAAAAATTAACCATGGAAATGCTCTGGGAAATTGAATTGCTGCCCCAAGTACAAAACTAGGAATGACCATATTTAGCTGACGGACGTTAAGAGATACGGAATATAAATGCCGTCGAAATGTAGGTAGAAATAGGAAAACTAATATTTA
>JAXCHB010000342.1:67500-70000 GCA_036926305.1 Uropetala carovei
GGAGAGGTTTAAGGGACGCGAAGGGGAGGTGAAAACGTTGCGCGAGGAAGGAAATCTGAGAACGGGCAGGGAGCCCGAAGAAAAAAAATGATGCGCGTGTGAACGGCGGGGGTAAACATCACTCTCTCTACGTGCGCACGTGCCCCCTCGCCTCGTTAGCGACCAACGGGAGTGGATTGGCGAGATTCCCACTGTCCCTATGAAAAGAAAATTGAATTCGAGTTCCCCTGCAGCTTCGGAGGACCGACGTCAGGTCCTTCGAGTTTCCGCAGAGTTCTTCGTGTTTCCGTGCTGTTCCGAAGCCCACCGTGAATTGAGATCGTAAACGAAGGTTCTTCGAAAAAGGAAGAATTTTTTTTCTTTTAACGTGTGAAAAAAAAAATAGTATTTGAGGAAGAAGATATTAAGTTTATTGCCGGAGAAGCTAATATTTAGCGTAGGTGTGCGATCGAAGACCAAGCAATGACGTTCAGCGAAGAAACAAACGCTTTCGGAAATTGAGTAGGCCACCAGAAATACAAAAACTAATGCTGTCGAAAACTAAGTTAGTCGATAACAAGTCCTTTAGCGTAGGATAGCTCTCGAAATTTTAAGCCCATCATTTCAACCTCCCCTTTAAAATGGCGTAGAAACGCCTTCGAGAATAACGTTCATCGACTGAGATACGAGAAGAGGAATGCAAGGCGTAGGAATGTTCTCGAAAATGATGTTTATTGCCAGAAATAAAGTTTCTGTCCAAAATTGACTTCCTCGAGAGGAATTCAAAAACTAACGTTTGTCGTGGAAATGCTGAGAAATACAAAAATCTAGCGCAGAAATGCTCTCGAAAATAAAGGTTATCTAGAGAAATGCTCTCTCAATTGAAGTTTATCGCCAGAAATACGGAAGGAAATATTCAGCGACAGAAATGCCGAAGAAGCAATTTTATTCGTTGTCGAGAATGAAGTGAAAAGAAATGAAAAATTAACCATGGAAATGCTCTGGGAAATTGAATTGCTGCCCCAAGTACAAAACTAGGAATGACCATATTTAGCTGACGGACGTTAAGAGATACGGAATATAAATGCCGTCGAAATGTAGGTAGAAATAGGAAAACTAATATTTAACGTTGAAGATGAAGTCCGTAGCCAGAGAAGGAGAATCCAGTACCGTCAAACGGGGTGAAGTTGGAAAATGTTGCCTTGTCGTTTTTTCCATATTTCTTGATCCAAGTAATGTGCTGAAATATTCATTTAAAGATTCTACAAGAGATCGTAACAAACCAATATCTAAAATATTGATCTAGATTTGATATGATAGGCCTTTTCTGAAAGCCTACATTTTTCAAAATTTACGATGCCTTCAAAGTTTTATGTGGGGAGCAGAGATGGGGCAGCTTATAGGCCTTGCGATGGCGGTTAATGAGAAAGTAATTAGAAATTACACACTTGTACCTGAGTAGGATGGTAAATGTAGAATTCGGCAAAAAACTAGTAAAATTGGGGTGAAGTTGACCGCCCCTGAAACCTGGGGTGAAGTTGACCGCTGGAGGTTTCAACCTGTCTGGACTTGAGATGTCTTGCTCGCTGCATGTTGATACGCACTAGCGATACTATTAAGATACGGCTTCGCTCCGCTCAAATTTACTTTAGCGCTTTTCAAATGGAGTGATGCATACCAAAATTCACGCAACAGTCACGGTACGAATCGCTCGAGTGAGTGGAATAAAGGCTAATTCTACTTCGTCCGCAGTTGAATGCTGAACAAACTTTTTGATGATCTCGGAGAGAGGAGAGAGTGCGGCGAAACGCAATAAGCGGATTCTCAGCTTGCGGAATCCACCCTCTTTGCAAAGAGAAGTTAATGCAGAATTTGCCACCAATAACGTAAAGTAGACCTATGTCTGAAGATAACACTGTTAACACTACACTGGTGGAATATCTGCAAGAACTAAGGCACCCAAAGAAGAAGGACACCGTTGCCCGAAAGCGAAAAAGGTTGGATCTTGTCCCGGGGAGATCAGTAGCAGTGTGTCCTTTGACACGGATTTGTCCGAGTTTAATATGCAGGAACATGGCACCCTTAAATGCCTAAACTGTTTAGAGCCTACGAATTTGTATAATATGAAGTTCATTTACCCACTTTTGACTATTTGAAAATGAGTTTCGCCTTGAATATAAGATGAAAAAAAAAATAATAATTCCTGTTCCAACCGTCCCGTGTTGGTCAAATTCACCCCAGCATGAATCGAAGAGCGATTTTGATGTAAAACCAGTGATCGGTCAACACGGGGTGTAGAACTTTGGTCGTCACGAAGATGACCAATAACGAACGAGGACGTTTTTAAGGAGATATTAGAGGGGGGGGGGGGGGGAAAAAAAGCGATAATTTATAAAGAATTCGTAAAGAATAAGTGGTATGTTTGATTGTTTGAAATGAAAGTTGTAGGGGAAATGACATTGTCTATAGAATTGTATATAAAATAATGACGTGCTTGCTGTTCACCGTTTTTAAAATGTTT
>JAXCHB010000342.1:77500-80000 GCA_036926305.1 Uropetala carovei
GCGTCCTCCTCCTCCTCTCTCTCGCACCCCGCGCCCCGCCCCGCGCGACGATCGACGACGCCCCGGGGCCCGGAGACCCGCGTGGAGCGCCACTTCAAAGTTCTCGTCGAGTCCTTCCTTTCGGAATCGCCCGAGTCGGTCTCGCCCCGCCGCCCTGAGGCGAGGAGTCGAGGAAGCGATTTTTCCGCCGAGGCGCAATAAGCGCTCAACCACGATCGAAAAGAGTAAGTTTTCGCCGCATAAGTGCACGGTCCGCGAACCCCGAGGGGAAGGCGTCGACACGCGGCAAGCTGAGTCGGAGCGGCCCTGACGAGCACACTCCATATAGAGGCAAAACGAAATAATCATGCTCCCCGACTAAGGCGACCCCTAGGGGGTCCGGCCGGGAAATTTTCCCAAATCGTTCATCGGCCTGGGCACTATTTAGAATCGGACCTGCCGACGCCTGCCGCGGCCGCCGCGACGCAGGGACCGGAATCTTCGGACTTCGCGACACGACCCCTCCCGCGGCCGCGGGAGCCCCGACGGGCCCGTAAATCGCTCGGGGGCGGCCACGCGGCGCCCGGGACCCGGAACGGGTGCGCCGACCCCGGGGGACGGGGTTCGATTTTTCGGACCTACCACGCCGCTCGGTTCGCCCGGCCCTCGAAAACGAGACTCCCGGCCGCGCCGCTCGCATCCGCCGGGGAAGCCCGGCGGCCGCGAAACCTCCGGGGTTTCGGACCCTCCCGCGCGCCCCCCGGAGCTCGGACGGGCCCGTAAATCGCTCGGGGGCGGCCACGCGACGCCCGGGACCCGGAACGGGTGCGCCGACCCCGGGGGACGGGGTTCGATTTTTCGGACCTACCACGCCGCTCGGTCGCCACTGCTCTCGAAAACGGGGCCGCGAAACCGCCGTGCCGCCCCTCCCTCGACGCCCGGGGCCCAGAAATAGGGGGGCCCCGAAGCCGTCGGGACGTTATCGATTTTCCGGGGGGGGCGGACGGAGCGAGCGAGCGAGCGAGCGACCGAGCGCTCACAGATTGACGAAGAGTGAAAAACCGGAAACTGCGAGGAAAGTCGAAGGACCTGGCGTGTGCGCACATCTCGGGTGAAACCGAAAGGAAGGAGAGGTTTAAGGGACGCGAAGGGGAGGTGAAAACGTTGCGCGAGGAAGGAAATCTGAGAACGGGCAGGGAGCCCGAAGAAAAAAAATGATGCGCGTGTGAACGGCGGGGGTAAACATCACTCTCTCTACGTGCGCACGTGCCCCCTCGCCTCGTTAGCGACCAACGGGAGTGGATTGGCGAGATTCCCACTGTCCCTATGAAAAGAAAATTGAATTCGAGTTCCCCTGCAGCTTCGGAGGACCGACGTCAGGTCCTTCGAGTTTCCGCAGAGTTCTTCGTGTTTCCGTGCTGTTCCGAAGCCCACCGTGAATTGAGATCGTAAACGAAGGTTCTTCGAAAAAGGAAGAATTTTTTTTCTTTTAACGTGTGAAAAAAAAAATAGTATTTGAGGAAGAAGATATTAAGTTTATTGCCGGAGAAGCTAATATTTAGCGTAGGTGTGCGATCGAAGACCAAGCAATGACGTTCAGCGAAGAAACAAACGCTTTCGGAAATTGAGTAGGCCACCAGAAATACAAAAACTAATGCTGTCGAAAACTAAGTTAGTCGATAACAAGTCCTTTAGCGTAGGATAGCTCTCGAAATTTTAAGCCCATCATTTCAACCTCCCCTTTAAAATGGCGTAGAAACGCCTTCGAGAATAACGTTCATCGACTGAGATACGAGAAGAGGAATGCAAGGCGTAGGAATGTTCTCGAAAATGATGTTTATTGCCAGAAATAAAGTTTCTGTCCAAAATTGACTTCCTCGAGAGGAATTCAAAAACTAACGTTTGTCGTGGAAATGCTGAGAAATACAAAAATCTAGCGCAGAAATGCTCTCGAAAATAAAGGTTATCTAGAGAAATGCTCTCTCAATTGAAGTTTATCGCCAGAAATACGGAAGGAAATATTCAGCGACAGAAATGCCGAAGAAGCAATTTTATTCGTTGTCGAGAATGAAGTGAAAAGAAATGAAAAATTAACCATGGAAATGCTCTGGGAAATTGAATTGCTGCCCCAAGTACAAAACTAGGAATGACCATATTTAGCTGACGGACGTTAAGAGATACGGAATATAAATGCCGTCGAAATGTAGGTAGAAATAGGAAAACTAATATTTAACGTTGAAGATGAAGTCCGTAGCCAGAGAAGGAGAATCCAGTACCGTCAAACGGGGTGAAGTTGGAAAATGTTGCCTTGTCGTTTTTTCCATATTTCTTGATCCAAGTAATGTGCTGAAATATTCATTTAAAGATTCTACAAGAGATCGTAACAAACCAATATCTAAAATATTGATCTAGATTTGATATGATAGGCCTTTTCTGAAAGCCTACATTTTTCAAAATTTACGATGCCTTCAAAGTTTTATGTGGGGAGCAGAGATGGGGCAGCTTATAGGCCTTGCGATGG
>JAXCHB010000343.1:0-191499 GCA_036926305.1 Uropetala carovei
AAATTTTTTTTCAAATTTTTTTTTCAAATTTTTTTTTAAATTTTTTTTAAAAATTTTTTTTCAAATTTTTTTCAAAATATTTTTTCAAAATTTTTTTCAAATTTTTTTTCAAAATTTTTTTCAAAATTTTTTTTTTAAATTTTTTTTCAAAATTTTTTTTCAAATTTTTTTTCAAAATTTTTTTTCAAATTTTTTTTCAAAATTTTTTTTCAAAATTTTTTTTCAAATTTTTTTTCAAAATTTTTTTTCAAAATTTTTTTTAAAAGTTTTTTTCAAAATTTTTTTTCAAAATTTTTTTTCAAAATTTTTTTCAAATTTTTTTTTCAAATTTTTTTTTCAAATTTTTTTTTCAAAATTTTTTTTCAAAATTTTTTTTCAAAATTTTTTTTCAAAATTTTTTTAAAAATATTTTTTCAAAATTTTTTTCAAAATTTTTTTAAAAATATTTTTTCAAAATTTTTTTTCAAAATTTTTTTTCAAAATTTTTTTTCAAATTTTTTTCAAATTTTTTTTCAAAATTTTTTTTCAAATTTTTTTCAAAATTTTTTTTCAAAATTTTTTTTCAAAATTTTTTTTCAAAATTTTTTTCAAAATTTTTTTTCAAAATTTTTTTCAAAATTTTTTTTCAAAATTTTTTTTCAAAAGTTTTTTTCAAAATTTTTTTTCAAAATTTTTTTTCAAAATTTTTTTTCAAATTTTTTTTCAAAATTTTTTTTCAAAATTTTTTTTCAAATTTTTTTTTCAAATTTTTTTTTCAAATTTTTTTTCAAAATTTTTTTTCAAATTTTTTTTTCAAAATTTTTTTCAAAATTTTTTTTCAAATTTTTTTTTCAAAATTTTTTTTAAAAATTTTTTTTCAAAATTTTTTTTAAAAATTTTTTTTCAAATTTTTTTTTCAAAATTTTTTTTCAAAATTTTTTTTCAAATTTTTTTTCAAAATTTTTTTTCAAAATTTTTTTTCAATTTTTTTTTCAAAATTTTTTTTCAAAATTTTTTTTCAAATTTTTTTTCAAAATTTTTTTCAAATTTTTTTTTTTAATTTTTTTTCAAATTTTTTCAAAATTTTTTTTCAAAATTTTTTTCTAAATTTTTTTCAAAATTTTTTTTCAAAATTTTTTTTCAAAATTTTTTTCAAAATATTTTTCAAAATTTCTTTTCAAAATTTTTTTTCAAAATTTTTTTCAAACTTTTTTCAAATTTTTTTCAAAATTTTTTTCAAAATTTTTTTTCAAAATTTTTTTTCAAAATTTTTTTTCAAATTTTTTTTTCAAAATTTTTTTTCAAAATTTTTTCAAAATATTTTTTCAAATTTCTTTTCAAAATTTTTTTTCAAAATTTTTTTTCAAAACTTTTTTTCAAAATTTTTTTTAAAATTTTTTTCAAAATTTTTTTTCAAAATATTTTTTTCAAAATTTTTTTTCAAATTTTTTTTTCAAAATTTTTTTTCAAATTTTCAAATTTTTTTTTCAAATTTTTTTTTTCAAAATGTTTTTTCAAATTTTTTTTTCAAAATTTTTTTTCAAATTTTTTTTTTTAAATTTTTTTTCAAAATTTTTTTCAAAATTTTTTTTCAAAATTTTTTTTCAAAATTTTTTTTCAAAATTTTTTTCAAAATTTTTTTTAAAATTTTTTTCAAAATTTTTTTTCAAAATTTTTTTTCAAAATTTTTTTTCAAATTTTTTTTTCAAAATTTTTTTCAAAATTTTTTTTCAAATTTTTTTTTCAAAATTTTTTTTCAAAATTTTTTTTCAAAATTTTTTTTCAAAATTTTTTTTCAAATTTTTTTTTCAAAATTTTTTTTCAAATTTTTTTTCAAAATTTTTTTTCAAAATTTTTTTTCAATTTTTTTTTTCAAAATTTTTTTTCAAAATTTTTTTTCAAATTTTTTTTTCAAAATTTTTTTTCAAATTTTTTTTTTAAATTTTTTTTCAAAATTTTTTTCAAAATTTTTTTTCAAAATTTTTTTTCAAAATTTTTTTTCAAAATTTTTTTTCAAAATTTTTTTCAAAATATTTTTTCAAAATTTTTTTTCAAAATTTTTTTTCAAAATTTTTTTTCAAAATTTTTTTCAATATTTTTTTTCAAAATTTTTTTTCAAAATTTTTTTTCAAAATTTTTTTTCAAAATTTTTTTTCAAAATTTTTTTTCAAAATTTTTTTTCAAGTTTTTTTCAAAATTTTTTTTCAAATTTTTTTTTCAAAATTTTTATTCAAAATTTTTTTTCAAAATTTTTTTTCAAATTTTGTTTTCAAATTTTTTTTTCAAATTTTTTTTCAAAATTTTTTTTCAAAATTTTTTTCAAAATTTTTTTTCAAAATTTTTTTTCAAAATTTTTTTTCAAAATTTTTTTTCAAATCAAAAGTTTTTTTCAAAATTTTTTTTCAAAATTTTTTTTCAAAATTTTTTTTCAAAATTTTTTTTCAAAATTTTTTTTCAAAATTTTTTTTCAAATTTTTTTTTCAATTTTTTTTTTCAAAATTTTTTTTCAAAATTTTTTTTCAAAATTTTTTTTCAAATTTTTTTTTCAAAATTTTTTTTCAAAATTTTTTTTCAAATTTTTTTTTCAAAATTTTTTTTTAAATTTTTTTTAAAAATTTTTTTTCAAAATTTTTTTCAAAATATTTTTTCAAAATTTTTTTTCAAAATTTTTTTTCAAAATTTTTTTTCAAAATTTTTTTTTTAAATTTTTTTTCAAAATTTTTTTTCAAAATTTTTTTTCAAAATTTTTTTTCAAAATTTTTTTTCAAAATTTTTTTTCAAAATTTTTTTTCAAAATTTTTTTTCAAAATTTTTTTTCAAAATTTTTTTTAAAAGTTTTTTTCAAAATTTTTTTTCAAAATTTTTTTTCAAAATTTTTTTTCAAATTTTTTTTTCAAATTTTTTTTTCAAATTTTTTTTTCAAAATTTTTTTTCAAAATTTTTTTTCAAAATTTTTTTTCAAAATTTTTTTTAAAAATATTTTTTCAAAATTTTTTTTCAAAATTTTTTTTCAAAATTTTTTTTCAAAATTTTTTTTCAAAATTTTTTTTCAAAATTTTTTTTCAAAATTTTTTTTCAAAATTTTTTTTCAAAATTTTTTTTCAAAATTTTTTTTCAAAATTTTTTTTCAAAATTTTTTTTCAAAATTTTTTTTCAAAATTTTTTTTCAAAATTTTTTTTCAAAATTTTTTTTCAAAATTTTTTTTCAAAATTTTTTTTCAAAAGTTTTTTTCAAAATTTTTTTTCAAAATTTTTTTTCAAAATTTTTTTTCAAAATTTTTTTTCAAAATTTTTTTTCAAATTTTTTTTTCAAATTTTTTTTTCAAATTTTTTTTTCAAAATTTTTTTTCAAATTTTTTTTTCAAAATTTTTTTTCAAAATTTTTTTTCAAATTTTTTTTTCAAAATTTTTTTTAAAAATTTTTTTTCAAAATTTTTTTTAAAAATTTTTTTTCAAATTTTTTTTTCAAAATTTTTTTTCAAATTTTTTTTCAAAATTTTTTTTCAAAATTTTTTTTCAATTTTTTTTTTCAAAATTTTTTTTCAAAATTTTTTTTCAAATTTTTTTTTCAAATTTTTTTTCAAATTTTTTTTTTTAATTTTTTTTCAAAATTTTTTTCAAAATTTTTTTTCAAAATTTTTTTTCTAAATTTTTTTTCAAAATTTTTTTTCAAAATTTTTTTTCAAAATTTTTTTCAAAATATTTTTTCAAAATTTCTTTTCAAAATTTTTTTTCAAAATTTTTTTTCAAAACTTTTTTTCAAAATTTTTTTTCAAAATTTTTTTTCAAAATTTTTTTTCAAAATTTTTTTTCAAAATTTTTTTTCAAATTTTTTTTTCAAAATTTTTTTTCAAAATTTTTTTCAAAATATTTTTTCAAAATTTCTTTTCAAAATTTTTTTTCAAAATTTTTTTTCAAAACTTTTTTTCAAAATTTTTTTTTAAAATTTTTTTTCAAAATTTTTTTTCAAAATTTTTTTTCAAAATTTTTTTTCAAATTTTTTTTTCAAAATTTTTTTTCAAATTTTCAAATTTTTTTTTCAAATTTTTTTTTCAAAATTTTTTTTCAAATTTTTTTTTCAAAATTTTTTTTCAAAATTTTTTTTCAATTTTTTTTTTTTTTTTTTTTAAAAAATTTTTTTTCAAAATTTTTTTTCAAAATTTTTTTTCAAATTTTTTTTTCAAAATTTTTTTTCAAATTTTTTTTCAAAATTTTTTTTCAAAATTTTTTTTCAATTTTTTTTTTCAAAATTTTTTTTCAAAATGTTTTTTCAAATTTTTTTTTCAAAATTTTTTTTCAAATTTTTTTTTTTAAATTTTTTTTCAAAATTTTTTTCAAAATTTTTTTTCAAAATTTTTTTTCAAAATTTTTTTTCAAATTTTTTTTTCAAAATTTTTTTTCAAAATTTTTTTCAAAATTTTTTTTCAAAATTTTTTTTCAAAATTTTTTTTCAAATTTTTTTTTCAAAATTTTTTTCAAAATTTTTTTTCAAATTTTTTTTTCAAAATTTTTTTTCAAAATTTTTTTTCAAAATTTTTTTTCAAAATTTTTTTTCAAATTTTTTTTTCAAAATTTTTTTTCAAATTTTTTTTCAAAATTTTTTTTCAAAATTTTTTTTCAATTTTTTTTTTCAAAATTTTTTTTCAAAATTTTTTTTCAAATTTTTTTTTCAAAATTTTTTTTCAAATTTTTTTTTTTAAATTTTTTTTCAAAATTTTTTTCAAAATTTTTTTTCAAAATTTTTTTTCAAAATTTTTTTTTAAAATTTTTTTTCAAAATTTTTTTCAAAATATTTTTTCAAAATTTTTTTTCAAAATTTTTTTTCAAAATTTTTTTTCAAAATTTTTTTTCAATATTTTTTTTCAAAATTTTTTTTCAAAATTTTTTTTCAAAATTTTTTTTCAAAATTTTTTTTCAAAATTTTTTTTCAAAATTTTTTTTCAAAATTTTTTTTCAAAATTTTTTTTCAAAATTTTTTTTCAAAAGTTTTTTTCAAAATTTTTTTTCAAATTTTTTTTTCAAAATTTTTATTCAAAATTTTTTTTCAAAATTTTTTTTCAAATTTTGTTTTCAAATTTTTTTTTCAAATTTTTTTTCAAAATTTTTTTTCAAAATTTTTTTCAAAATTTTTTTTCAAAATTTTTTTTCAAAATTTTTTTTCAAAATTTTTTTTCAAATCAAAAGTTTTTTTCAAAATTTTTTTTCAAAATTTTTTTTCAAAATTTTTTTTCAAAATTTTTTTTCAAAATTTTTTTTCAAAATTTTTTTTCAAATTTTTTTTTCAAATTTTTTTTTCAAATTTTTTTTTCAAAATTTTTTTTCAAAATTTTTTATTTTAAATTTTTTTTTCAAATTTTTTTTTCAAAATTTTTTTTCAAAATTTTTTTTCAAATTTTTTTTTCAAAATTTTTTTTTAAAAATTTTTTTCAAATTTTTTTTTCAAATTTTTTTTTCAAATTTTTTTTTCAAATTTTTTTTTCAAAATTTTTTTTCAAAATTTTTTTTCAAATTTTTTTTTCAAATTTTTTTTCAAAATTTTTTTTCAAAATTTTTTTTCAAAATTTTTTTTCAAAATTTTTTTTCAAAATTTTTTTTCAAAATTTTTTTTCAAAATTTTTTTTCAAATTTTTTTTTCAAAATTTTTTTTCAAAATTTTTTTTCAAAATTTTTTTTCAAAATTTTTTTTCAAAATTTTTTTTCAAAATTTTTTTTCAAAATTTCTTTTTCAAAATTTTTTTTCAATTTTTTTTTCAAAATTTTTTTTCAAAATTTTTTTTCAAAATTTTTTTCGAAAATTTTTTTTCGAAATTTTTTTCGAAATTTTTTTTTCGAAATTTTTTTCGAAAATTTTTTTCAAAATTTTTTTCGAAATTTGTTTTCAAAATTTTTTTTGAAATTTTTTTTCAAAATTTTTTTCGAAATTTTTTTTTCGAAAATTTTTTTCAAATTTTTTTTCGAAATTTTTTTCGAAATTTTTTTTTAAAAATTTTTTTCGAAATTTTTTTCGAAAATTTTTTTCAAAATTTTTTTCGAAAATTTTTTTTCGAAATTTTTTCGAAAAATTTTTTTGAAAATTTTTTTTGGAAATTTTTTTGAAAATTTTTTTTCGAAATTTTTTTTCAAAATTTTTTTCGAAAATTTTTTTTCGAAATTTTTTTCGAAAATTTTTTTTCGAAATTTTTTTAGAAAATTTTTTTCAAAATTTTTTTTCAAAATTTTTTTTTGAAAATTTTTTTCGAAAATTTTTTTTCGAAAATTATTTTCAAGATTTTTTTCGAAAATTTTTTTTCGAAATTTCTTTCGAAAATTTTTTTCGAAAATGTTTTTTTGAAAATTTTTTTCAAAATTTTTTTTCGAAATTTTTTTTGAAAATTTTTTTTCGAAATTTTTTTTAAAAATTTTTTTCGAAAATTTTTTTTCGAAATTTTTTTCGAAAATTTTTTCAAAAATTTTTTTCAAAATTTTTTTCGAAATTTTTTTTCAAAATTTTTTTCGAAATTTTTTTTCAAAATTTTTTTTCGAAATTTTTTTTCGAACTTTTTTTTCGAACTTTTTTTTCGAACTTTTTTTTCGAACTTTTTTTTCGAACTTTTTTTTCGAACTTTTTTTTGGAACTTTTTTTCGAAAATTTTTTTGAAAATTTTTTTCCAAAATTTTTTCGGAATTTTTTTTCAAAATTTTTTTCGAAATTTTTTTTCAAAATTTTTTTTCGAAATTTTTTTTCAAAATTTTTTTCGAAAAATTTTTTTCCAAAATTTTTTCGAAAATTTTTTCCAAAATTTTTTTCGAAAATTTTTTTCGAAAATTTTTTTTCGAAATTTTTTTCGAAATTTATTTTGAAAATATTTTTCGAAAAATATTTTTTGAAAATTTTTTTTGGAAATTTTTTTGAAAATTTTTTTTCGAAATTTTTTTTCAACATTTTTTTCGAAATTTTTTTTTCGAAATTTTTTCGAAAATTTTTTTCCAAATTTTTTTTGAAATTTTTTTCGAAAATTTTTTTTCGAAATTTTTTTAAATAATCTTTTTCGAAAATTTTTTTTCGAAATTTTTTTCGAAAAATGTTTTTCCAAAATTTTTTTGAAAATTTTTTTCCAAAATTTTTTTGGAATTTTTTTTCAAAATTTTTTTCGAAATTTTTTTTCAAAATTTTTTTCGAAATTTTTTTCGAAAATTTTTTTGAAAATTTTTTTCGAAAAATTTTCTTCCAAATTTTTTCGAAAATTTTTTTCAAAATTTTTTTCGAAAATTTTTTTTCGAAATTTTTTTCGAAATTTGAAAATATTTTTCGAAAAATTTTTTTTGAAAATTTTTTTTGGAAATTTTTTTTGGAAATTTTTTTGAAAATTTTTTTTCGAAATTTTTTTCGAAATTTTTTTTTCGAAATTTTTTCGAAATTTTTTTTCCAAATTTTTTTTGAAAATTTTTTTCAAAATTTTTTTTCCAAAATTTTTTTTCAAAATTTTTTCGGAAAATTTTTTTCAAAATTTTTTTCGAAAATTTTTTTTCAAAATTTCTTTCGAAAATTTTTTTCGAAAATTTTTTTTCGAAAATTTTTTTCAAAATTTTTTTCGAAAATTTTTTTTGGAATTTTTTTCAAAATTTTTCTCGAAATGTTTTCTCAAAATTTTTTTCGAACTTTTTTTTCGAACTATTTTTTCGAAATTTTGTTTCGAACTTTTTTTTCGAAATTTTTTTTCGAAAATTTTTTTTCGAAAATTTTTTTCAAGATTTTTTTCGAAAATTTTTTTTCGAAATTTCTTTCGAAAATTTTTTTCGAAAATTTTTTTTCAAAAATTTTTTTCAAAATTTTTTCCAAAAATTTTTTTTCGAAATTTTTTTCGAAAATTTTTTTGAAAATTTTTTTCGAAAAATTTTTTTGCATAATTTTTTTCGAGAAATTTTTTTCCAAGATTTTTTCGAAAATTTTTTTGAAAATTTTTTTCGAAGTTTTTTTTCAAAATTTTTTTCGAAAATTTTTTTTCAAAATTTTTTTCGAAATTTTTTTTTCGAAATTTTTTTCGAAAATTTTTTTCAAAATTTTTTTCGAAATTTGTTTTCAAAATTTTTTTTGAAATTTTTTTTCAAAATTTTTTTCGAAAATTTTTTTTCGAAAATTTTTTTCAAATTTTTTTTCGAAATTTTATTCGAAATTTTTTTTTAAAAATTTTTTTCGAAATTTTTTTCGAAAATTTTTTTCAAAATTTTTTTCGAAAATTTTTTTTCGAAATTTTTTCGAAAAATTTTTTTGAAAATTTTTTTTGGAAATTTCTTTCGAAAATTTTTTTCGAAAATGTTTTTTTGAAAATTTTTTTCAAAATTTTTTTTCGAAATTTTTTTTGAAAATTTTTTTTCGAAATTTTTTTTAAAAATTTTTTTCGAAAATTTTTTTTCAAAATTTTTTTCGAAAATTTTTTCAAAAATTTTTTTCAAAATTTTTTTCGAAATTTTTTTTCGAAATTTTTTTTTGAAATTTTTTTTCGAACTTTTGTTTCGAACTTTTTTTTTCGAAATTTTTTTTCGAAATTTTTTTTCGAAATTTTTTTTCGAACTTTTTTTTTGAACTTTTTTTTCGAACTTTTTTTTCGAACTTTTTTTTCGAACTTTTTTTTCGAACTTTTTTTTGGAACTTTTTTTCGAAAATTTTTTTGAAAATTTTTTTCCAAAATTTTTTCGGAATTTTTTTTCAAAATTTTTTTCGAAATTTTTTTTCAAAATTTTTTTTCGAAATTTTTTTTCAAAATTTTTTTCGAAAAATTTTTTTCCAAAATTTTTTCGAAAATTTTTTCCAAAATTTTTTTCGAAAATTTTTTTCGAAAATTTTTTTTCGAAATTTTTTTCGAAATTTATTTTGAAAATATTTTTCGAAAAATGTTTTTTGAAAATTTTTTTTGGAAATTTTTTTGAAAATTTTTTTTCGAAATTTTTTTTCAACATTTTTTTCGAAATTTTTTTTTCGAAATTTTTTCGAAAATTTTTTTCCAAATTTTTTTTGAAATTTTTTTCGAAAATTTTTTTTCGAAATTTTTTTAAATAATTTTTTTCGAAAATTTTTTTTCGAAATTTTTTTCGAAAAATTTTTTTCCAAAATTTTTTTGAAAATTTTTTTCCAAAATTTTTTTGGAATTTTTTTTCAAAATTTTTTTCGAAATTTTTTTTCAAAATTTTTTTCGAAATTTTTTTCGAAAATTTTTTTGAAAATTTTTTTCGAAAAATTTTCTTCCAAATTTTTTCGAAAATTTTTTTCAAAATTTTTTTCGAAAATTTTTTTTCGAAATTTTTTTCGAAATTTGAAAATATTTTTCGAAAAATTTTTTTTGAAAATTTTTTTTGGAAATTTTTTTGAAAATTTTTTTTCGAAATTTTTTTCGAAATTTTTTTTTCGAAATTTTTTCGAAATTTTTTTTCCAAATTTTTTTTGAAAATTTTTTTCAAAATTTTTTTTCCAAATTTTTTTTTCAAAATTTTTTCGGAAAATTTTTTTCAAAATTTTTTTTGAAAATTTTTTTTCGAAATTTCTTTCGAAAATTTTTTTCGAAAATTTTTTTTCGAAAATTTTTTTCAAAATTTTTTTCGAAAATTTTTTTTTGGAATTTTTTTCAAAATTTTTCTCGAAATGTTTTCTCAAAATTTTTTTCCAACTTTTTTTTCGAACTATTTTTTCGAAATTTTTTTTCGAACTTTTTTTTCGAAATTGTTTTTTGAAATTTTTTTTCGAACTTTTGTTTCGAACTTTTTTTCCAAAATTTTTTCGGAATTTTTTTTCAAAATTTTTTTCGAAATTTTTTTTCAAAATTTTTTTTCGAAATTTTTTTTCAAAATTTTTTTCGAAAAATTTTTTTCCAAAATTTTTTCGAAAATTTTTTCCAAAATTTTTTTCGAAAATTTTTTTCGAAAATTTTTTTTCGAAATTTTTTTCGAAATTTATTTTGAAAATATTTTTCGAAAAATGTTTTTTGAAAATTTTTTTTGGAAATTTTTTTGAAAATTTTTTTTCGAAATTTTTTTTCAACATTTTTTTCGAAATTTTTTTTTCGAAATTTTTTCGAAAATTTTTTTCCAAATTTTTTTTGAAATTTTTTTCGAAAATTTTTTTTCGAAATTTTTTTAAATAATTTTTTTCGAAAATTTTTTTTCGAAATTTTTTTCGAAAAATTTTTTTCCAAAATTTTTTTGAAAATTTTTTTCCAAAATTTTTTTGGAATTTTTTTTCAAAATTTTTTTCGAAATTTTTTTTCAAAATTTTTTTCGAAATTTTTTTCGAAAATTTTTTTGAAAATTTTTTTCGAAAAATTTTCTTCCAAATTTTTTCGAAAATTTTTTTCAAAATTTTTTTCGAAAATTTTTTTTCGAAATTTTTTTCGAAATTTGAAAATATTTATCGAAAAATTTTTTTTGAAAATTTTTTTTGGAAATTTTTTTGAAAATTTTTTTTCGAAATTTTTTTCGAAATTTTTTTTTCGAAATTTTTTCGAAATTTTTTTTCCAAATTTTTTTTGAAAATTTTTTTCAAAATTTTTTTTCCAAATTTTTTTTTCAAAATTTTTTCGGAAAATTTTTTTCAAAATTTTTTTTGAAAATTTTTTTTCGAAATTTCTTTCGAAAATTTTTTTCGAAAATTTTTTTTCGAAAATTTTTTTCAAAATTTTTTTCGAAAATTTTTTTTTGGAATTTTTTTCAAAATTTTTCTCGAAATGTTTTCTCAAAATTTTTTTCCAACTTTTTTTTCGAACTATTTTTTCGAAATTTTTTTTCGAACTTTTTTTTCGAAATTGTTTTTTGAAATTTTTTTTCGAACTTTTGTTTCGAACTTTTTTTTCGAAATTTTTTTTCGAAAATTTTTTTTCGAAAATTTTTTTCAAGATTTTTTTCGAAAATTTTTTTTCGAAATTTCTTTCGAAAATTTTTTTCGAAAATTTTTTTTCAAAAATTTTTTTCAAAATTTTTTCCAAAAATTTTTTTTCGAAATTTTTTTCGAAAATTTTTTTGAAAATTTTTTTCGAAAAATTTTTTTGCATAATTTTTTTCGAGAAATTTTTTTCCAAGATTTTTTCGAAAATTTTTTTGAAAATTTTTTTCGAAGTTTTTTTTCAAAATTTTTTTCGAAAATTTTTTTTCGAAATTTTTTTCGAAATTTTTTTTTCGAAATTTTTTTCGAAAATTTTTTTCAAAATTTTTTTCGAAATTTGTTTTCAAAATTTTTTTTGAAATTTTTTTTCAAAATTTTTTTCGAAAATTTTTTTTCGAAAATTTTTTTCAAATTTTTTTTCGAAATTTTTTTCGAAATTTTTTTTTAAAAATTTTTTTCGAAATTTTTTTCGAAAATTTTTTTCAAAATTTTTTTCGAAAATTTTTTTTCGAAATTTTTTCGAAAAATTTTTTTGAAAATTTTTTTTGGAAATTTTTTTGAAATTTTTTTTTCGAAATTTTTTTTCAAAATTTTTTTCGAAAATTTTTTTTCGAAATTTTTTTTGAAAATTTTTTTTCGAAATTTTTTTAGAAAATTTTTTTCAAAATTTTTTTTCAAAATTTTTTTTTGAAAATTTTTTTTGAAAATTTTTTTTTCGAAAATTATTTTCAAGATTTTTTTCGAAAATTTTTTTTCGAAATTTCTTTCGAAAATTTTTTTCGAAAATGTTTTTTTAAAAATTTTTTTCAAAATTTTTTTTCGAAATTTTTTTTGAAAATTTTTTTTCGAAATTTTTTTTAAAAATTTTTTTCGAAAATTTTTTTTCGAAATTTTTTTCGAAAATTTTTTCAAAAATTTTTTTCAAAATTTTTTTCGAAATTTTTTTTCAAAATTTTTTTCGAAATTTTTTTTCAAAATTTTTTTTCAAAATTTTTTTCGTAAATTTTTTTTCGAGAATTTTTTTCCAATTTTTTTTCGAAAATTTTTTTTCGAAAATTTTTTTTCGAAATTTTTTTCGAAAATTTTTTTGAACATTTTTTTCCAAAATTTTCTCGAAAATTTTTTTAAAAATTTTTTTCGAAAATTTTTTTCAAAATTTTTTTCGTAGATTTTTTTTCGAAATTTTCTTCGAAAATTTTTTTGAGAATTTTTTTACGAAAAATTTTTTTGAAAATTTTTTTTGGAAATTTTTTTGAAAATTTTTTTTCGAAATTTTTTTTCAAAATTTTTTTCGAAAATTTTTTTCGGAAATTTTTTTTCAAATTTTTTTTTCAAAATTTTTTTCGAAAATTTTTTTTCGAAAACTTTTTTTCGAAAATTTTTTTCAAAATTTTTTTTCAAAATTTTTTTTCAAAATTTTTTTTGGAAAATTTTTTTTCGAAAATTATTTTCAAGATTTTTTTCGAAAATTTTTTTTCGAAATTTCTTTCGAAAATTTTTTTCGAAAATGTTTTTTTGAAAATATTTTTCAAAATTATTTTCAAAATTTTTTTCGAAATTTTTTTTCAAAATTTTTTTCGAAATTTTTTTTAAAATTTTTTTTCGACATTTTTTTCGAAAATTTTTTTCGAAATCTTTTTCGAAACTATTTTCAAAATTTTTTTCGAAATTTTTTTGCAAAATTTTTTTCGAAAAATTTTTTTCCAAAATTTTTTTGAAAATTTTTTTTCGAAATTTTTTTCGAAATTTTTTTTTCGAAATTTTTGTCGAAAATTTTTTTGAAAATTTTTTTTGAAAATTTTTTTCAAAATTTTTTTTCCAAATTTTTTTTCAAAATTTTTTTCGGAAAATTTTTTTTCGAAAATTTTTTTCAAAATTATTTTCGAAAATTTTTTTGCAAAATTTTTTTCGAAATTTTTTTTTCAAAATTTTTTTCGAATATTTTTTTTTGAAATTTTTTTCAAAACTTTTTTCGAAAATTTTTTTCAAAATTTTTTTCGAAATGTTTTTCGAAATTTTTTTCGAAAATGTTTTTCAAAATTTTTTTCGAAATTTTTTTCGAAAATTTTTTTGAAAATTTTTTACGAAAATTTTTTTTGAAAATTTTTTTTGGAAATTTTTTTGAAAATTTTTTTCAAAATTTTTTTCGAAAATTTTTTTTCGAAAATTTTTTTCAAAATTTTTTTCGAAAATTTTTTTTCGAAATTTTTTCGAAAATTTTTTTGAAAATTTTTTTCCAAAAATGTTTTTGCAAAATTTTTTTCGAAATTTTTTTTTCAAAATTTTTTTCGAAAATTTTTTTTTGAAATTTTTTTTGGAAAATTTTTTCGAAAATTTCTTTCAAAATTTTTTTCGAAATTTTTTTCGAAAATTTTTTTTCGAAATTTTTTTAAATAATTTTTTTCGAAAATTTTTTTTCGAAATTTTTTTTGGAAAACTTTTTTTCCAAAATTTTTTTGAAAATTTTTTTCCAAAATTTTTTCGGAATTTTTTTTCAAAATTTTTTTCGAAATTTTTTTTCAAAATTTTTTTCGAAATTTTTTTCGAAAATTTTTTTCAAAATTTTTTTCGAAAAATTTTCTTCCAAATTTTTTCGAAAATTTTTTTCAAAATTTTTTTCGAAAATTTTTTCGAAAATTTTTTTTCGAAATTTTTTTCGAAATTTGAAAATATTTTTCGAAAAATTTTTTTTTAAATTTTTCTGGAAATTTTTTTGAAAATTTTTTTTCGAAATTTTTTTTTAACATTTTTTTCGAAAATTTTTTTTCGAAATTTTTTCGAAAATTTTTTTCCAAATTTTTTTTGATATTTTTTTCAAAATTTTTTTTCCAAATTTTTTTTCAAAATTTTTTCGGAAAATTTTTTTTCGAAAATTTTTTTCAAAATTTTTTTCGAATTTTCGAACTCTTTTTTCGAACTCTTTTTTCGAACTCTTTTTTCGAACTTTTTTTTCGAACTTTTTTTTCGAACTTTTTTTTCGAACTTTTTTTCGAAAATTTTTTTGAAAATTTTTTCAAAAATTTTTTTCAAAATTTTTTTCGAAATTTTTTTTCAAAATTTTTTTCGAAATTTTTTTTCAAAATTTTTTTTCAAAATTTTTTTCGTAAATTTTTTTTCGAGAATTTTTTTCCAATTTTTTTTCGAAAATTTTTTTTCGAAAATTTTTTTTCGAAATTTTTTTCGAAAATTTTTTTGAACATTTTTTTCCAAAATTTTCTCGAAAATTTTTTTAAAAATTTTTTTCGAAAATTTTTTTCAAAATTTTTTTCGTAGATTTTTTTTCGAAATTTTCTTCGAAAATTTTTTTGAGAATTTTTTTTGGAAATTTTTTTGAAAATTTTTTTTCGAAATTTTTTTTCAAAATTTTTTTCGAAAATTTTTTTCGGAAATTTTTTTTCAAATTTTTTTTTCAAAATTTTTTTCGAAAATTTTTTTTCGAAAACTTTTTTTCGAAAATTTTTTTTCGAAAATTTTTTTTCAAAAATTTTTTTCTAAATTTTTTTCTAAATTATTTTCGAAAATTTTTTTTCAAAATTTTATTTCGAAAATTTTTTTCAAAATTTTTTTCGAAAATTTTTTCAAAATTTTTTCCAAAAATATTTTGGAAAATTTTTTTTGGAAATTTTTCTGAAAATTTTTTTTCGAAATTTTTTTTCGAAATTTTTTTCGAAAATTTTTTTTGAAATTTTTTTCGAAAAATTTTTTTGAAAATTTTTTTTGGAAATTTTTTTGAAAATTTTTTTTCGAAATTTTTTTTCAAAATTTTTTTCGAAAATTTTTTTTCGAAATTTTTTTTGAAAATTTTTTTTCGAAATTTTTTTCGAAAATTTTTTTCAAAATTTTTTTTCAAAATTTTTTTTCAAAATTTTTTTCGAAAATTTTTTTTCGAAAATTATTTTCAAGATTTTTTTCGAAAATTTTTTTTCGAAATTTCTTTCGAAAATTTTTTTCGAAAATGTTTTTTTGAAAATATTTTTCAAAATTATTTTCAAAATTTTTTTCGAAATTTTTTTTCAAAATTTTTTTCGAAATTTTTTTTAAAATTTTTTTTCGACATTTTTTTCGAAAATTTTTTTCGAAATCTTTTTCGAAACTATTTTCAAAATTTTTTTCGAAATTTTTTTGCAAAATTTTTTTCGAAAAATTTTTTTCCAAAATTTTTTTGAAAATTTTTTTTCGAAATTTTTTTCGAAATTTTTTTTTCGAAATTTTTGTCGAAAATTTTTTTGAAAATTTTTTTTGAAAATTTTTTTCAAAATTTTTTTTCCAAATTTTTTTTCAAAATTTTTTTCGGAAAATTTTTTTTCGAAAATTTTTTTCAAAATTATTTTCGAAAATTTTTTTGCAAAATTTTTTTCGAAATTTTTTTTTCAAAATTTTTTTCGAATATTTTTTTTTGAAATTTTTTTCAAAACTTTTTTCGAAAATTTTTTTCAAAATTTTTTTCGAAATGTTTTTCGAAATTTTTTTCGAAAATGTTTTTCAAAATTTTTTTCGAAATTTTTTTCGAAAATTTTTTTGAAAATTTTTTACGAAAATTTTTTTTGAAAATTTTTTTTGAAAATTTTTTTGAAAATTTTTTTCAAAATTTTTTTCAAAAATTTTTTTTCGAAAATTTTTTTCAAAATTTTTTTCGAAAATTTTTTTTCGAAATTTTTTCGAAAATTTTTATGAAAATTTTTTTCCAAAAATGTTTTTGCAAAATTTTTTTCGAAATTTTTTTTTCAAAATTTTTTTCGAAAATTTTTTTTTGAAATTTTTTTCGAAAATTTTTTCGAAAATTTCTTTCAAAATTTTTTTCGAAATTTTTTTCGAAAATTTTTTTTCGAAATTTTTTTAAATAATTTTTTTCGAAAATTTTTTTTCGAAATTTTTTTTGGAAAACTTTTTTTCCAAAATTTTTTTGAAAATTTTTTTCCAAAATTTTTTCGGAATTTTTTTTCAAAATTTTTTTCGAAATTTTTTTTCAAAATTTTTTTCGAAATTTTTTTCGAAAATTTTTTTCAAAATTTTTTTCGAAAAATTTTCTTCCAAATTTTTTCGAAAATTTTTTTCAAAATTTTTTTCGAAAATTTTTTCGAAAATTTTTTTTCGAAATTTTTTTCGAAATTGGAAAATATTTTTCGAAAAATTTTTTTTTAAATTTTTCTGGAAATTTTTTTGAAAATTTTTTTTCGAAATTTTTTTTTAACATTTTTTTCGAAAATTTTTTTTCGAAATTTTTTCGAAAATTTTTTTCCAAATTTTTTTTGATATTTTTTTCAAAATTTTTTTTCCAAATTTTTTTTCAAAATTTTTTCGGAAAATTTTTTTTCGAAAATTTTTTTCAAAATTTTTTTCGAATTTTCGAACTCTTTTTTCGAACTCTTTTTTCGAACTCTTTTTTCGAACTTTTTTTTCGAACTTTTTTTTCGAACTTTTTTTTCGAACTTTTTTTCGAAAATTGTTTTGAAAATTTTTTTCCAAAATTTTTTCGGAATTTTTTTTCAAAATTTTTTTCGAAATTTTTTTTCAAAATTTTTTTTCGAAATTTTTTTTCAAAATTTTTTTCGAAAAATTTTTTTCCAAAATTTTTTCGAAAATTTTTTCCAAAATTTTTTTCGAAAATTTTTTTTCGAAATTTCTTTCGAAAATTTTTTTCGAAAATTTTTTTTCGAAAATTTTTTTTAAAATTTTTTTCGAAAATTTTTTTTTGGAATTTTTTTCAAATTTTTTTTTCGAAATTTTTTTTCAAAATTTTTTTCGAAAAATTTTTTTCCAAAATTTTTTCGAAAATTTATTCCAAAATTTTTTTCGAAAATTTTTTTTCGAAATTTTTTTTCGAACTTTTTTTTCGAACTTTTTTTTCGAACTTTTTTTTCGAACTTTTTTTTCGAACTTTTTTTTCGAACTTTTTTTCGAAAATTTTTTTGAAAATTTTTTTCCAAAATTTTTTCGGAATTTTTTTTCAAAATTTTTTTCGAAATTTTTTTTCAAAATTTTTTTTCAAAATTTTTTTTCAAAATTTTTTTTCAAAATTTTTTTTCAAAATTTTTTTTCAAAATTTTTTTTCAAAATTTTTTTTCAAAAGTTTTTTTCAAAATTTTTTTTCAAAATTTTTTTTCAAAATTTTTTTTCAAAATTTTTTTTCAAAATTTTTTTTCAAATTTTTTTTTCAAATTTTTTTTTCAAATTTTTTTTTCAAATTTTTTTTCAAAATTTTTTTTCAAAATTTTTTTTCAAATTTTTTTCCAAAATTTTTTTTCAAAATTTTTTTTCAAATTTTTTTTTCAAAATTTTTTTTCAAAATTTTTTTTCAAATTTTTTTTTCAAAATTTTTTTTTTAAATTTTTTTTCAAAATTTTTTTTCAAAATTTTTTTCAAAATATTTTTTCAAAATTTTTTTTCAAAATTTTTTTTCAAAATTTTTTTTCAAAATTTTTTTTCAAAATTTTTTTTCAAAATTTTTTTTCAAAATTTTATTTCAAAATTTTATTTCAAAATTTTTTTTCAAAATTTTTTTTCGAACTTTTTTTTCGAACTTTTTTTCGAAAATTTTTTTGAAAATTTTTTTCCAAAATTTTTTCGGAATTTTTTTTCAAAATTTTTTTCGAAATTTTTTTTCAAAATTTTTTTTCAAAATTTTTTTTCAAAATTTTTTTTCAAAATTTTTTTTCAAAATTTTTTTTCAAAAGTTTTTTTCAAAATTTTTTTTCAAAATTTTTTTTCAAAATTTTTTTTCAAAATTTTTTTTCAAAATTTTTTTTCAAATTTTTTTTTCAAATTTTTTTTTCAAATTTTTTTTTCAAATTTTTTTTCAAAATTTTTTTTCAAAATTTTTTTTCAAATTTTTTTCCAAAATTTTTTTTCAAAATTTTTTTTCAAATTTTTTTTTCAAAATTTTTTTTCAAAATTTTTTTTCAAATTTTTTTTTCAAAATTTTTTTTTTAAATTTTTTTCAAAATTTTTTTTCAAAATTTTTTTCAAAATATTTTTTCAAAATTTTTTTTCAAAATTTTTTTTCAAAATTTTTTTTCAAAATTTTTTTTCAAAATTTTTTTTCAAAATTTTTTTTCAAAATTTTATTTCAAAATTTTTTTTCAAAATTTTTTTTCAAAATTTTTTTTCAAAATTTTTTTTCAAAATTTTTTTTCAAAATTTTTTTTCAAAATTTTTTTTCAAAATTTTTTTTCAAAATTTTTTTTCAAAATTTTTTTTCAAAATTTTTTTTCAAAATTTTTTTTCAAAATTTTTTTTCAAAATTTTTTTTCAAAATTTTTTTTCAAAATTTTTTTTCAAAATTTTTTTTCAAAATTTTTTTTCAAAATTTTTATTCAAAATTTTTTTTCAAAATTTTTTTTCAAAAGTTTTTTTCAAAATTTTTTTTCAAAATTTTTTTTCAAAATTTTTTTTCAAATTTTTTTTTTTTTTTTTTTTCAAATTTTTTTTTCAAAATTTTTTTTCAAAATTTTTTTTCAAAATTTTTTTTCAAAATTTTTTTTCAAAATTTTTTTTAAAAATATTTTTTCAAAATTTTTTTTCAAAATTTTTTTTCAAAATTTTTTTTCAAAATTTTTTTTCAAAATTTTTTTTCAAAAGTTTTTTTCAAAATTTTTTTTCAAAATTTTTTTTCAAAATTTTTTTTCAAAATTTTTTTTCAAAATTTTTTTTCAAATTTTTTTTTCAAATTTTTTTTTCAAATTTTTTTTTCAAATTTTTTTTCAAAATTTTTTTTCAAAATTTTTTTTCAAATTTTTTTCCAAAATTTTTTTTCAAAATTTTTTTTCAAATTTTTTTTTCAAAATTTTTTTTCAAAATTTTTTTTCAAATTTTTTTTTCAAAATTTTTTTTTTAAATTTTTTTTCAAAATTTTTTTTCAAAATTTTTTTCAAAATATTTTTTCAAAATTTTTTTTCAAAATTTTTTTTCAAAATTTTTTTTCAAAATTTTTTTTCAAAATTTTTTTTCAAAATTTTTTTTCAAAATTTTATTTCAAAATTTTTTTTCAAAATTTTTTTTCAAAATTTTTTTTCGAACTTTTTTTTCGAACTTTTTTTCGAAAATTTTTTTGAAAATTTTTTTCCAAAATTTTTTCGGAATTTTTTTTCAAAATTTTTTTCGAAATTTTTTTTCAAAATTTTTTTTCAAAATTTTTTTTCAAAATTTTTTTTCAAAATTTTTTTCAAAATTTTTTTTCAAAAGTTTTTTTCAAAATTTTTTTTCAAAATTTTTTTTCAAAATTTTTTTTCAAAATTTTTTTTCAAAATTTTTTTTCAAATTTTTTTTTCAAATTTTTTTTTCAAATTTTTTTTTCAAATTTTTTTTCAAAATTTTTTTTCAAAATTTTTTTTCAAATTTTTTTCCAAAATTTTTTTTCAAAATTTTTTTTCAAATTTTTTTTTCAAAATTTTTTTTCAAAATTTTTTTTCAAATTTTTTTTTCAAAATTTTTTTTTTAAATTTTTTTTCAAAATTTTTTTTCAAAATTTTTTTCAAAATATTTTTTCAAAATATTTTTTCAAAATTTTTTTTCAAAATTTTTTTTCAAAATTTTTTTTCAAAATTTTTTTTCAAAATTTTTTTTCAAAATTTTATTTCAAAATTTTTTTTCAAAATTTTTTTTCAAAATTTTTTTTCAAAATTTTTTTTCAAAATTTTTTTTCAAAATTTTTTTTCAAAATTTTTTTTCAAAATTTTTTTTCAAAATTTTTTTTCAAAATTTTTTTTCAAAATTTTTTTTCAAAATTTTTTTTCAAAATTTTTTTTCAAAATTTTTTTTCAAAATTTTTTTTCAAAATTTTTTTTCAAAATTTTTTTTCAAAATTTTTATTCAAAATTTTTTTTCAAAATTTTTTTTCAAAAGTTTTTTTCAAAATTTTTTTTCAAAATTTTTTTTCAAAATTTTTTTTCAAATTTTTTTTTTTTTTTTTTTTCAAATTTTTTTTTCAAAATTTTTTTTCAAAATTTTTTTTCAAAATTTTTTTTCAAAATTTTTTTTCAAAATTTTTTTTAAAAATATTTTTTCAAAATTTTTTTTCAAAATTTTTTTTCAAAATTTTTTTTCAAAATTTTTTTTCAAAATTTTTTTTCAAAATTTTTTTTCAAAATTTTTTTTCAAAATTTTTTTTCAAAATTTTTTTTCAAAATTTTTTTTCAAAATTTTTTTTCAAAATTTTTTTTCAAAATTTTTTTTCAAAATTTTTTTTCAAAATTTTTTTTCAAAATTTTTTTTCAAAATTTTTTTTCAAAATTTTTTTTCAAAATTTTTTTTCAAAATTTTTTTTCAAAATTTTTTTTCAAATTTTTTTTTCAAAATTTTTTTTCAAAAGTTTTTTTCAAAATTTTTTTTCAAAATTTTTTTTCAAAATTTATTTCAAAATTTTTTTTCAAAATTTTTTTTCAAATTTTTTTTTCAAATTTTTTTTTCAAATTTTTTTTTCAAATTTTTTTTTCAAATTTTTTTTTCAAAATTTTTTTTCAAAATTTTTTTTCAAATTTTTTTTCAAAATTTTTTTTCAAAATTTTTTTTCAATTTTTTTTTTCAAAATTTTTTTTCAAATTTTTTTTTCAAAATTTTTTTTCAAAATTTTTTTTTAAATTTTTTTCAAAATTTTTTTCAAAATTTTTTTTCAAAATTTTTTTTCAAAATTTTTTTTCAAAATTTTTTTTCAAAATTTTTTTTCAAAATTTTTTTCAAAATATTTTTTCAAAATTTCTTTTCAAAATTTTTTTTCAAAATTTTTTTTCAAAATTTTTTTTCAAAATTTTTTTTCAAAATGTTTTTTCAAAATTTTTTTTCAAAATTTTTTTTCAAAATTTTTTTTCAAATTTTTTTTTCAAAATTTTTTTTCAAATTTTTTTTTCAAATTTTTTTTTCAAATTTTTTTTTCAAATTTTTTTTTCAAAATTTTTTTTCAAATTTTTTTTTCAAATTTTTTTTTCAAATTTTTTTTTCAAAATTTTTTTTCAAATTTTTTTTTCAAATTTTTTTTTCAAAATTTTTTTTTCAATTTTTTTTTTCAAAATTTTTTTTAAAAATTTTTTTTCAAAATTTTTTTTGAAAATTTTTTTTCAAATTTTTTTTTCAAAATTTTTTTTCAATTTTTTTTTCAAAATTTTTTTTCAAAATTTTTTTTCAATTTTTTTTTTCAAAATTTTTTTTCAAAATTTTTTTTCAAATTTTTTTTTCAAAATTTTTTTTCAAATTTTTTTTTTAAATTTTTTTTGAAATTTTTTTTCGAAATTTTTTTCGAACTTTTTTTTCGAACTTTTTTTTCGATCTTTTTTTTCGAACTTTTTTTCGAAAATTTTTTTGAAAATTTTTTTCCAAAATTTTTTCGGAATTTTTTTTCAAAATTTTTTTTTAAATTTTTTTTTCAAATTTTTTTTTCAAAATTTTTTTCAAAATTTTTTTTCAAATTTTTTTTTCAAAATTTTTTTTCAAAATTTTTTTTCAAAATTTTTTTTCAAAATTTTTTTTCAAATTTTTTTTTCAAAATTTTTTTTCAAATTTTTTTTCAAAATTTTTTTTCAAAATTTTTTTTCAAAATTTTTTTTCAAAATTTTTTTTCAAAATTTTTTTTCAAAATTTTTTTTCAAATTTTTTTTTCAAAATTTTTTTTCAAAATTTTTTTTCAAAATTTTTTTCAAAATTTTTTTCGAAAATTTTTTTCGAAAATTTTTTTTCGAAATTTTTTTCGAAATTTGAAAATATTTTTCGAAAATTTTTTTTTTAAATTTTTCTGGAAATTTTTTTGAAAATTTTTTTTCGAAATTTTTTTTTAACATTTTTTTCGAAAATTTTTTTTCGAAATTTTTTCGAAAATTTTTTTCCAAATTTTTTTTGAATATTTTTTTCAAAATTTTTTTTCCAAATTTTTTTTCAAAATTTTTTCGGAAAATTTTTTTTCGAAAATTTTTTTCAAAATTTTTTTCGAATTTTCGAACTCTTTTTTCGAACTCTTTTTTCGAACTCTTTTTTCGAACTTTTTTTTCGAAATTGTTTTTCGAACTTTTTTTTCGAAATTTTTTTCGAACTTTTTTTTCGAACTTTTTTTTCGAACTTTTTTTTCGAAATTTTTTTTCGAAATTTTTTTTCGAAATTTTTTTTCGAAATTTTTTTTCGAAATTTTTTTTCGAATTTTTTTTTCGAAATTTTTTTTCGAAATTTTTTTTCGAACTTTTTTTTCGAACTTTTTTTTCGAACTTTTTTTTCGAACTTTTTTTTCGAAATTTTTTTTCGAACTTTTTTTTCGAACTTTTTTTTTGGAATTTTTTTTCGAAATTTTTTTCGAACTTTTTTTTCGAACTTTTTTTTCGAACTTTTTTTTCGAACTTTTTTTCGAAAATTTTTTTGAAAATTTTTTTCCAAAATTTTTTCGGAATTTTTTTTCAAAATTTTTTTCGAAATTTTTTTTCAAAATTTTTTTTCGAAATTTTTTTTCAAAATTTTTTTCGAAAAATTTTTTTCCAAAATTTTTTCGAAAATTTTTTCCGAAATTTTTTTCGAAAATTTTTTTTCGAAATTTCTTTCGAAAATTTTTTTCGAAAATTTTTTTCAAAATTTTTTTCGAAAATTTTTTTTTGGAATTTTTTTCAAATTTTTTTTTCGAAATTTTTTTTCAAAATTTTTTTCGAAAAATTTTTTTCCAAAATTTTTTCGAAAATTTTTTGCAAAATTTTTTTCGAAATTTTTTTTTCGAAATTTTTTTTCGAACTTTTTTTTCGAACTTTTTTTTCGAACTTTTTTTTCGAACTTTTTTTTCGAACTTTTTTTCGAAAATTTTTTTGAAAATTTTTTTCCAAAATTTTTTCGGAATTTTTTTTCAAAATTTTTTTCGAAATTTTTTTTCAAAATTTTTTTTCAAAATTTTTTTTCAAAATTTTTTTTCAAAATTTTTTTTCAAAATTTTTTTTCAAAATTTTTTTTCAAAATTTTTTTTCAAAATTTTTTTTCAAATATTTTTTTCAAAATTTTTTTTCAAAATTTTTTTTCAAAATTTTTTTTCAAAATTTTTTTTCAAAATTTTTTTTCAAATTTTTTTTTCAAATTTTTTTTTCAAATTTTTTTTTCAAATTTTTTTTCAAAATTTTTTTTCAAAATTTTTTTTCAAATTTTTTTTTCAAAATTTTTTTTCAAAATTTTTTTTCAAATTTTTTTTTCAAAATTTTTTTTCAAAATTTTTTTTCAAATTTTTTTTTCAAAATTTTTTTTTTAAATTTTTTTTCAAAATTTTTTTTCAAAATTTTTTTCAAAATATTTTTTCAAAATTTTTTTTCAAAATTTTTTTTCAAAATTTTTTTTCAAAATTTTTTTTCAAAATTTTTTTTCAAAATTTTTTTTCAAAAGTTTTTTTCAAAATTTTTTTTCAAATTTTTTTTCAAAATTTTTTTTCAAAATTTTTTTTCAAAATTTTTTTTCAAATTTTTTTTTCAAAATTTTTTTTCAAATTTTTTTTTCAAAATTTTTTTTCAAAATTTTTTTTCAAAATTTTTTTTCAAATTTTTTTTTCAAAATTTTCTTTCAAAATTTTTTTTCAAATTTTTTTTTCAAAATTTTTTTTCAAAATTTTTTTTCAAAATTTTTTTTCAAAATTTTTTTTCAAATTTTTTTTTCAAAATTTTTTTTCAAATTTTTTTTTCAAAATTTTTTTTCAAAATTTTTTTTCAAAATTTTTTTTCAAATTTTTTTTCAAAAGTTTTTTTCAAAATTTTTTTTCAAAATTTTTTTTCAAAATTTTTTTCAAAATTTTTTTTCAAAATTTTTTTTCAAATTTTTTTTTTTAAATTTTTTTTCAAAATTTTTTTTCAAAATTTTTTTTTTAAAATTTTTTTTCAAAATTTTTTTTCAAAATTTTTTTTCAAAATTTTTTTTCAAAATTTTTTTCAAAATATTTTTTCAAAATTTTTTTTCAAAATTTTTTTTCAAAATTTTTTTTCAAAATTTTTTTTCAAAATTTTATTTCAAAATTTTTTTTCAAAATTTTTTTTCAAAATTTTTTTTCAAAATTTTTTTTCAAAATTTTTTTTCAAAATTTTTTTTCAAAATTTTTTTTCAAAATTTTTTTTCAAAATTTTTTTTCAAAATTTTTTTTCAAAATTTTTTTTCAAAAGTTTTTTTCAAAATTTTTTTTCAAAATTTTTTTTTCAAAATTTTTTTTCAAAATTTTTTTTCAAAATTTTTTTTCAAATTTTTTTTTCAAATTTTTTTTTCAATTTTTTTTTTCAAAATTTTTTTTCAAAATTTTTTTTCAAAATTTTTTTTCAAATTTTTTTTCAAAATTTTTTTTTCAAAATTTTTTTTCAAATTTTTTTTTCAAAATTTTTTTTTTAAATTTTTTTTAAAAATTTTTTTTCAAAATTTTTTTCAAAATATTTTTTCAAAATTTTTTTTCAAAATTTTTTTTCAAAATTTTTTTTCAAAATTTTTTTTCAAAATTTTTTTTCAAAATTTTTTTTCAAAATTTTTTTTTTAAATTTTTTTTCAAAATTTTTTTTCAAAATTTTTTTTCAAAATTTTTTTTCAAAATTTTTTTTCAAAATTTTTTTTCAAAATTTTTTTTCAAAATTTTTTTTAAAAGTTTTTTTCAAAATTTTTTTTCAAAATTTTTTTTCAAAATTTTTTTTCCAATTTTTTTTTCAAATTTTTTTTTCAAATTTTTTTTTCAAAATTTTTTTTCAAAATTTTTTTTCAAAATTTTTTTTCAAAATTTTTTTTAAAAATATTTTTTCAAAATTTTTTTTCAAAATTTTTTTTCAAAATTTTTTTTCAAAATTTTTTTTCAAAATTTTTTTTCAAAATTTTTTTTCAAAATTTTTTTTCAAAATTTTTTTTCAAAATTTTTTTTCAAAATTTTTTTTCAAAATTTTTTTTCAAAATTTTTTTTCAAAATTTTTTTTCAAAATTTTTTTTCAAAAGTTTTTTTCAAAATTTTTTTTCAAAATTTTTTTTCAAAATTTTTTTTCAAAATTTTTTTTCAAAATTTTTTTTCAAATTTTTTTTTCAAAATTTTTTTTCAAATTTTTTTTTTTTAATTTTTTTTCAAAATTTTTTTCAAAATTTTTTTTCAAAATTTTTTTTCAAAATTTTTTTTCAAAATTTTTTTTCAAAATTTTTTTTCAAAATTTTTTTCAAAATATTTTTTCAAAATTTCTTTTCAAAATTTTTTTTCAAAATTTTTTTTCAAAACTTTTTTTCAAAATTTTTTTTCAAAATTTTTTTTCAAAATTTTTTTTCAAAATTTTTTTTCAAAATTTTTTTTCAAATTTTTTTTTCAAAATTTTTTTTCAAAATTTTTTTCAAAATATTTTTTCAAAATTTCTTTTCAAAATTTTTTTTCAAAATTTTTTTTCAAAACTTTTTTTCAAAATTTTTTTTCAAAATTTTTTTTCAAAATTTTTTTTCAAAATTTTTTTTCAAAATTTTTTTTCAAATTTTTTTTTCAAAATTTTTTTTCAAATTTTTTTTTCAAATTTTTTTTTCAAATTTTTTTTTCAAAATTTTTTTTCAAATTTTTTTTTCAAAATTTTTTTTCAAAATTTTTTTTCAATTTTTTTTTTTTTTTTTTAAAAAATTTTTTTTCAAAATTTTTTTTCAAAATTTTTTTTCAAATTTTTTTTTCAAAATTTTTTTTCAAATTTTTTTTCAAAATTTTTTTTCAAAATTTTTTTTCAATTTTTTTTTTCAAAATTTTTTTTCAAAATTTTTTTTCAAATTTTTTTTTCAAAATTTTTTTTCAAATTTTTTTTTTTAAATTTTTTTTCAAAATTTTTTTCAAAATTTTTTTTCAAAATTTTTTTTCAAAATTTTTTTTCAAAATTTTTTTTCAAAATTTTTTTTCAAAATTTTTTTCAAAATTTTTTTTCAAAATTTTTTTTCAAAATTTTTTTTCAAATTTTTTTTCGAAATTTTTTTTTGAAATTTTTTTTCGAACTTTTGTTTCGAACTTTTTTTTTCGAAATTTTTTTTCGAAATTTTTTTTCGAAATTTTTTTTCGAACTTTTTTTTTGAACTTTTTTTTCGAACTTTTTTTTCGAACTTTTTTTTCGAACTTTTTTTTCGAACTTTTTTTTGGAACTTTTTTTCGAAAATTTTTTTGAAAATTTTTTTCCAAAATTTTTTCGGAATTTTTTTTCAAAATTTTTTTCGAAATTTTTTTTCAAAATTTTTTTTCGAAATTTTTTTTCAAAATTTTTTTCGAAAAATTTTTTTCCAAAATTTTTTCGAAAATTTTTTCCAAAATTTTTTTCGAAAATTTTTTTCGAAAATTTTTTTTCGAAATTTTTTTCGAAATTTATTTTGAAAATATTTTTCGAAAAATGTTTTTTGAAAATTTTTTTTGGAAATTTTTTTGAAAATTTTTTTTCGAAATTTTTTTTCAACATTTTTTTCGAAATTTTTTTTTCGAAATTTTTTCGAAAATTTTTTTCCAAATTTTTTTTGAAATTTTTTTCGAAAATTTTTTTTCGAAATTTTTTTAAATAATTTTTTTCGAAAATTTTTTTTCGAAATTTTTTTCGAAAAATTTTTTTCCAAAATTTTTTTGAAAATTTTTTTCCAAAATTTTTTTGGAATTTTTTTTCAAAATTTTTTTCGAAATTTTTTTTCAAAATTTTTTTCGAAATTTTTTTCGAAAATTTTTTTGAAAATTTTTTTCGAAAAATTTTCTTCCAAATTTTTTCGAAAATTTTTTTCAAAATTTTTTTCGAAAATTTTTTTTCGAAATTTTTTTCGAAATTTGAAAATATTTTTCGAAAAATTTTTTTTGAAAATTTTTTTTGGAAATTTTTTTGAAAATTTTTTTTCGAAATTTTTTTCGAAATTTTTTTTTCGAAATTTTTTCGAAATTTTTTTTCCAAATTTTTTTTGAAAATTTTTTTCAAAATTTTTTTTCCAAATTTTTTTTTCAAAATTTTTTCGGAAAATTTTTTTCAAAATTTTTTTTGAAAATTTTTTTTCGAAATTTCTTTCGAAAATTTTTTTCGAAAATTTTTTTTCGAAAATTTTTTTCAAAATTTTTTTCGAAAATTTTTTTTTGGAATTTTTTTCAAAATTTTTCTCGAAATGTTTTCTCAAAATTTTTTTCCAACTTTTTTTTCGAACTATTTTTTCGAAATTTTTTTTCGAACTTTTTTTTCGAAATTGTTTTTTGAAATTTTTTTTCGAACTTTTGTTTCGAACTTTTTTTTCGAAATTTTTTTTCGAAAATTTTTTTTCGAAAATTTTTTTCAAGATTTTTTTCGAAAATTTTTTTTCGAAATTTCTTTCGAAAATTTTTTTCGAAAATTTTTTTTCAAAAATTTTTTTTAAAATTTTTTCCAAAAATTTTTTTTCGAAATTTTTTTCGAAAATTTTTTTGAAAATTTTTTTCGAAAAATTTTTTTGCATAATTTTTTTCGAGAAATTTTTTTCCAAGATTTTTTCGAAAATTTTTTTGAAAATTTTTTTCGAAGTTTTTTTTCAAAATTTTTTTCGAAAATTTTTTTTCGAAATTTTTTTCGAAATTTTTTTTTCGAAATTTTTTTCGAAAATTTTTTTCAAAATTTTTTTCGAAATTTGTTTTCAAAATTTTTTTTGAAATTTTTTTTCAAAATTTTTTTCGAAAATTTTTTTTCGAAAATTTTTTTCAAATTTTTTTTCGAAATTTTTTTCGAAATTTTTTTTTAAAAATTTTTTTCGAAATTTTTTTCGAAAATTTTTTTCAAAATTTTTTTCGAAAATTTTTTTTCGAAATTTTTTCGAAAAATTTTTTTGAAAATTTTTTTTGGAAATTTTTTTGAAATTTTTTTTTCGAAATTTTTTTTCAAAATTTTTTTCGAAAATTTTTTTTCGAAATTTTTTTTGAAAATTTTTTTTCGAAATTTTTTTAGAAAATTTTTTTCAAAATTTTTTTTCAAAATTTTTTTTTGAAAATTTTTTTTGAAAATTTTTTTTCGAAAATTATTTTCAAGATTTTTTTCGAAAATTTTTTTTCGAAATTTCTTTCGAAAATTTTTTTCGAAAATGTTTTTTTAAAAATTTTTTTCAAAATTTTTTTTCGAAATTTTTTTTGAAAATTTTTTTTCGAAATTTTTTTTAAAAATTTTTTTCGAAAATTTTTTTTCGAAATTTTTTTCGAAAATTTTTTCAAAAATTTTTTTCAAAATTTTTTTCGAAATTTTTTTTCAAAATTTTTTTCGAAATTTTTTTTCAAAATTTTTTTTCAAAATTTTTTTCGTAAATTTTTTTTCGAGAATTTTTTTCCAATTTTTTTTCGAAAATTTTTTTTCGAAAATTTTTTTTCGAAATTTTTTTCGAAAATTTTTTTGAACATTTTTTTCCAAAATTTTCTCGAAAATTTTTTTAAAAATTTTTTTCGAAAATTTTTTTCAAAATTTTTTTCGTAGATTTTTTTTCGAAATTTTCTTCGAAAATTTTTTTGAGAATTTTTTTACGAAAAATTTTTTTGAAAATTTTTTTTGGAAATTTTTTTGAAAATTTTTTTTCGAAATTTTTTTTCAAAATTTTTTTCGAAAATTTTTTTCGGAAATTTTTTTTCAAATTTTTTTTTCAAAATTTTTTTCGAAAATTTTTTTTCGAAAACTTTTTTTCGAAAATTTTTTTCAAAATTTTTTTTCAAAATTTTTTTTCAAAATTTTTTTTGGAAAATTTTTTTTCGAAAATTATTTTCAAGATTTTTTTCGAAAATTTTTTTTCGAAATTTCTTTCGAAAATTTTTTTCGAAAATGTTTTTTTGAAAATATTTTTCAAAATTATTTTCAAAATTTTTTTCGAAATTTTTTTTCAAAATTTTTTTCGAAATTTTTTTTAAAATTTTTTTTCGACATTTTTTTCGAAAATTTTTTTCGAAATCTTTTTCGAAACTATTTTCAAAATTTTTTTCGAAATTTTTTTGCAAAATTTTTTTCGAAAAATTTTTTTCCAAAATTTTTTTGAAAATTTTTTTTCGAAATTTTTTTCGAAATTTTTTTTTCGAAATTTTTGTCGAAAATTTTTTTGAAAATTTTTTTTGAAAATTTTTTTCAAAATTTTTTTTCCAAATTTTTTTTCAAAATTTTTTTCGGAAAATTTTTTTTCGAAAATTTTTTTCAAAATTATTTTCGAAAATTTTTTTGCAAAATTTTTTTCGAAATTTTTTTTTCAAAATTTTTTTCGAATATTTTTTTTTGAAATTTTTTTCAAAACTTTTTTCGAAAATTTTTTTCAAAATTTTTTTCGAAATGTTTTTCGAAATTTTTTTCGAAAATGTTTTTCAAAATTTTTTTCGAAATTTTTTTCGAAAATTTTTTTGAAAATTTTTTACGAAAATTTTTTTTGAAAATTTTTTTTGGAAATTTTTTTGAAAATTTTTTTCAAAATTTTTTTCGAAAATTTTTTTTCGAAAATTTTTTTCAAAATTTTTTTCGAAAATTTTTTTTCGAAATTTTTTCGAAAATTTTTTTGAAAATTTTTTTCCAAAAATGTTTTTGCAAAATTTTTTTCGAAATTTTTTTTTCAAAATTTTTTTCGAAAATTTTTTTTTGAAATTTTTTTTGGAAAATTTTTTCGAAAATTTCTTTCAAAATTTTTTTCGAAATTTTTTTCGAAAATTTTTTTTCGAAATTTTTTTAAATAATTTTTTTCGAAAATTTTTTTTCGAAATTTTTTTTGGAAAACTTTTTTTCCAAAATTTTTTTGAAAATTTTTTTCCAAAATTTTTTCGGAATTTTTTTTCAAAATTTTTTTCGAAATTTTTTTTCAAAATTTTTTTCGAAATTTTTTTCGAAAATTTTTTTCAAAATTTTTTTCGAAAAATTTTCTTCCAAATTTTTTCGAAAATTTTTTTCAAAATTTTTTTCGAAAATTTTTTCGAAAATTTTTTTTCGAAATTTTTTTCGAAATTTGAAAATATTTTTCGAAAAATTTTTTTTTAAATTTTTCTGGAAATTTTTTTGAAAATTTTTTTTCGAAATTTTTTTTAACATTTTTTTCGAAAATTTTTTTTCGAAATTTTTTCGAAAATTTTTTTCCAAATTTTTTTTGATATTTTTTTCAAAATTTTTTTTCCAAATTTTTTTTCAAAATTTTTTCGGAAAATTTTTTTTCGAAAATTTTTTTCAAAATTTTTTTCGAATTTTCGAACTCTTTTTTCGAACTCTTTTTTCGAACTCTTTTTTCGAACTTTTTTTTCGAACTTTTTTTTCGAACTTTTTTTTCGAACTTTTTTTCGAAAATTTTTTTGAAAATTTTTTCAAAAATTTTTTTCAAAATTTTTTTCGAAATTTTTTTTCAAAATTTTTTTCGAAATTTTTTTTCAAAATTTTTTTTCAAAATTTTTTTCGTAAATTTTTTTTCGAGAATTTTTTTCCAATTTTTTTTCGAAAATTTTTTTTCGAAAATTTTTTTTCGAAATTTTTTTCGAAAATTTTTTTGAACATTTTTTTCCAAAATTTTCTCGAAAATTTTTTTAAAAATTTTTTTCGAAAATTTTTTTCAAAATTTTTTTCGTAGATTTTTTTTCGAAATTTTCTTCGAAAATTTTTTTGAGAATTTTTTTACGAAAAATTTTTTTGAAAATTTTTTTTGGAAATTTTTTTGAAAATTTTTTTTCGAAATTTTTTTTCAAAATTTTTTTCGAAAATTTTTTTCGGAAATTTTTTTTCAAATTTTTTTTTCAAAATTTTTTTCGAAAATTTTTTTTCGAAAACTTTTTTTCGAAAATTTTTTTTCGAAAATTTTTTTTCGAAAATTTTTTTCTAAATTTTTTTCTAAATTATTTTCGAAAATTTTTTTTCAAAATTTTATTTCGAAAATTTTTTTCAAAATTTTTTTCGAAAATTTTTTCAAAATTTTTTCCAAAAATATTTTGGAAAATTTTTTTTGGAAATTTTTCTGAAAATTTTTTTTCGAAATTTTTTTTCGAAATTTTTTTCGAAAATTTTTTTTGAAATTTTTTTCGAAAAATTTTTTTGAAAATTTTTTTTGGAAATTTTTTTGAAAATTTTTTTTCGAAATTTTTTTTCAAAATTTTTTTCGAAAATTTTTTTTCGAAATTTTTTTTGAAAATTTTTTTTCGAAATTTTTTTCGAAAATTTTTTTCAAAATTTTTTTTCAAAATTTTTTTTCAAAATTTTTTTCGAAAATTTTTTTTCGAAAATTATTTTCAAGATTTTTTTCGAAAATTTTTTTTCGAAATTTCTTTCGAAAATTTTTTTCGAAAATGTTTTTTTGAAAATATTTTTCAAAATTATTTTCAAAATTTTTTTCGAAATTTTTTTTCAAAATTTTTTTCGAAATTTTTTTTAAAATTTTTTTTCGACATTTTTTTCGAAAATTTTTTTCGAAATCTTTTTCGAAACTATTTTCAAAATTTTTTTCGAAATTTTTTTGCAAAATTTTTTTCGAAAAATTTTTTTCCAAAATTTTTTTGAAAATTTTTTTTCGAAATTTTTTTCGAAATTTTTTTTTCGAAATTTTTGTCGAAAATTTTTTTGAAAATTTTTTTTGAAAATTTTTTTCAAAATTTTTTTTCCAAATTTTTTTTCAAAATTTTTTTCGGAAAATTTTTTTTCGAAAATTTTTTTCAAAATTATTTTCGAAAATTTTTTTGCAAAATTTTTTTCGAAATTTTTTTTTCAAAATTTTTTTCGAATATTTTTTTTTGAAATTTTTTTCAAAACTTTTTTCGAAAATTTTTTTCAAAATTTTTTTCGAAATGTTTTTCGAAATTTTTTTCGAAAATGTTTTTCAAAATTTTTTTCGAAATTTTTTTCGAAAATTTTTTTGAAAATTTTTTACGAAAATTTTTTTTGAAAATTTTTTTTGAAAATTTTTTTGAAAATTTTTTTCAAAATTTTTTTCAAAAATTTTTTTTCGAAAATTTTTTTCAAAATTTTTTTCGAAAATTTTTTTTCGAAATTTTTTCGAAAATTTTTTTGAAAATTTTTTTCCAAAAATGTTTTTGCAAAATTTTTTTCGAATTTTTTTTTTCAAAATTTTTTTCGAAAATTTTTTTTTGAAATTTTTTTCGAAAATTTTTTCGAAAAATTTTTTCGAAAATTTCTTTCAAAATTTTTTTCGAAATTTTTTTCGAAAATTTTTTTTCGAAATTTTTTTAAATAATTTTTTTCGAAAATTTTTTTTCGAAATTTTTTTTGGAAAACTTTTTTTCCAAAATTTTTTTGAAAATTTTTTTCCAAAATTTTTTCGGAATTTTTTTTCAAAATTTTTTTCGAAATTTTTTTTCAAAATTTTTTTCGAAATTTTTTTCGAAAATTTTTTTCAAAATTTTTTTCGAAAAATTTTCTTCCAAATTTTTTCGAAAATTTTTTTCAAAATTTTTTTCGAAAATTTTTTCGAAAATTTTTTTTCGAAATTTTTTTCGAAATTGGAAAATATTTTTCGAAAAATTTTTTTTTTAATTTTTCTGGAAATTTTTTTGAAAATTTTTTTTCGAAATTTTTTTTTAACATTTTTTTCGAAAATTTTTTTTCGAAATTTTTTCGAAAATTTTTTTCCAAATTTTTTTTGATATTTTTTTCAAAATTTTTTTTCCAAATTTTTTTTCAAAATTTTTTCGGAAAATTTTTTTTCGAAAATTTTTTTCAAAATTTTTTTCGAATTTTCGAACTCTTTTTTCGAACTCTTTTTTCGAACTCTTTTTTCGAACTTTTTTTTCGAACTTTTTTTTCGAACTTTTTTTTCGAACTTTTTTTCGAAAATTTTTTTGAAAATTTTTTTCCAAAATTTTTTCGGAATTTTTTTTCAAAATTTTTTTCGAAATTTTTTTTCAAAATTTTTTTTCGAAATTTTTTTTCAAAATTTTTTTCGAAAAATTTTTTTCCAAAATTTTTTCGAAAATTTTTTCCAAAATTTTTTTCGAAAATTTTTTTTCGAAATTTCTTTCGAAAATTTTTTTCGAAAATTTTTTTTCGAAAATTTTTTTAAAAATGTTTTTCGAAAATTTTTTTTTGGAATTTTTTTCAAATTTTTTTTTCGAAATTTTTTTTCAAAATTTTTTTCCAAAATTTTTTCGAAAATTTATTCCAAAATTTTTTTCGAAAATTTTTTTTCGAAATTTTTTTTCGAACTTTTTTTTCGAACTTTTTTTTCGAACTTTTTTTTCGAACTTTTTTTTCGAACTTTTTTTTCGAACTTTTTTTCGAAAATTTTTTTGAAAATTTTTTTCCAAAATTTTTTCTGAATTTTTTTTCAAAATTTTTTTCGAAATTTTTTTTCAAAATTTTTTTTCAAAATTTTTTTTCAAAATTTTTTTTCAAAATTTTTTTTCAAAATTTTTTTTCAAAATTTTTTTTCAAAATTTTTTTTCAAAATTTTTTTTCAAAAGTTTTTTTCAAAATTTTTTTTCAAAATTTTTTTTCAAAATTTTTTTTCAAAATTTTTTTTCAAAATTTTTTTTCAAATTTTTTTTTCAAATTTTTTTTTCAAATTTTTTTTTCAAATTTTTTTTCAAAATTTTTTTTCAAAATTTTTTTTCAAATTTTTTTCCAAAATTTTTTTTCAAAATTTTTTTTCAAATTTTTTTTTCAAAATTTTTTTTCAAAATTTTTTTTCAAATTTTTTTTTCAAAATTTTTTTTTTAAATTTTTTTTCAAAATTTTTTTTCAAAATTTTTTTCAAAATATTTTTTCAAAATTTTTTTTCAAAATTTTTTTTCAAAATTTTTTTTCAAAATTTTTTTTCAAAATTTTTTTTCAAAATTTTTTTTCAAAATTTTATTTCAAAATTTTTTTTCAAAATTTTTTTTCAAAATTTTTTTTCGAACTTTTTTTTCGAACTTTTTTTCGAAAATTTTTTTGAAAATTTTTTTCCAAAATTTTTTCGGAATTTTTTTTCAAAATTTTTTTCGAAATTTTTTTTCAAAATTTTTTTTCAAAATTTTTTTTCAAAATTTTTTTTCAAAATTTTTTTTCAAAATTTTTTTTCAAAATTTTTTTTCAAAATTTTTTTTCAAAAGTTTTTTTCAAAATTTTTTTTCAAAATTTTTTTTCAAAATTTTTTTTCAAAATTTTTTTTCAAAATTTTTTTTCAAATTTTTTTTTCAAATTTTTTTTTCAAATTTTTTTTTCAAATTTTTTTTCAAAATTTTTTTTCAAAATTTTTTTTCAAATTTTTTTCCAAAATTTTTTTTCAAAATTTTTTTTCAAATTTTTTTTTCAAAATTTTTTTTCAAAATTTTTTTTCAAATTTTTTTTTCAAAATTTTTTTTTTAAATTTTTTTTCAAAATTTTTTTTCAAAATTTTTTTCAAAATATTTTTTCAAAATTTTTTTTCAAAATTTTTTTTCAAAATTTTTTTTCAAAATTTTTTTTCAAAATTTTTTTTCAAAATTTTTTTTCAAAATTTTATTTCAAAATTTTTTTTCAAAATTTTTTTTCAAAATTTTTTTTCAAAATTTTTTTTCAAAATTTTTTTTCAAAATTTTTTTTCAAAATTTTTTTTCAAAATTTTTTTTCAAAATTTTTTTTCAAAATTTTTTTTCAAAATTTTTTTTCAAAATTTTTTTTCAAAATTTTTTTTCAAAATTTTTTTTCAAAATTTTTTTTCAAAATTTTTTTTCAAAATTTTTTTTCAAAATTTTTTTTCAAAATTTTTTTTCAAAATTTTTATTCAAAATTTTTTTTCAAAATTTTTTTTCAAAAGTTTTTTTCAAAATTTTTTTTCAAAATTTTTTTTCAAAATTTTTTTTCAAATTTTTTTTTTTTTTTTTTTTTCAAATTTTTTTTTCAAAATTTTTTTTCAAAATTTTTTTTCAAAATTTTTTTTCAAAATTTTTTTTCAAAATTTTTTTTAAAAATATTTTTTCAAAATTTTTTTTCAAAATTTTTTTTCAAAATTTTTTTTCAAAATTTTTTTTCAAAATTTTTTTTCAAAATTTTTTTTCAAAATTTTTTTTCAAAATTTTTTTTCAAAATTTTTTTTCAAAATTTTTTTTCAAAATTTTTTTTCAAAATTTTTTTTCAAAATTTTTTTTCAAAATTTTTTTTCAAAATTTTTTTTCAAAATTTTTTTTCAAAATTTTTTTTCAAAATTTTTTTTCAAAATTTTTTTTCAAAATTTTTTTTCAAATTTTTTTTTCAAAATTTTTTTTCAAAAGTTTTTTTCAAAATTTTTTTTCAAAATTTTTTTTCAAAATTTATTTCAAAATTTTTTTTCAAAATTTTTTTTCAAATTTTTTTTTCAAATTTTTTTTTCAAATTTTTTTTTCAAATTTTTTTTTCAAATTTTTTTTTCAAAATTTTTTTTCAAAATTTTTTTTCAAATTTTTTTTCAAAATTTTTTTTCAAAATTTTTTTTCAATTTTTTTTTTCAAAATTTTTTTTCAAATTTTTTTTTCAAAATTTTTTTTCAAAATTTTTTTTTAAATTTTTTTCAAAATTTTTTTCAAAATTTTTTTTCAAAATTTTTTTTCAAAATTTTTTTTCAAAATTTTTTTTCAAAATTTTTTTTCAAAATTTTTTTCAAAATATTTTTTCAAAATTTCTTTTCAAAATTTTTTTTCAAAATTTTTTTTCAAAATTTTTTTTCAAAATTTTTTTTCAAAATGTTTTTTCAAAATTTTTTTTCAAAATTTTTTTTCAAAATTTTTTTTCAAATTTTTTTTTCAAAATTTTTTTTCAAATTTTTTTTTCAAATTTTTTTTTCAAATTTTTTTTTCAAATTTTTTATTCAAAATTTTTTTTCAAATTTTTTTTTCAAATTTTTTTTTCAAATTTTTTTTTCAAAATTTTTTTTCAAATTTTTTTTTCAAATTTTTTTTTCAAAATTTTTTTTTCAATTTTTTTTTTCAAAATTTTTTTTAAAAATTTTTTTTCAAAATTTTTTTTGAAAATTTTTTTTCAAATTTTTTTTTCAAAATTTTTTTTCAATTTTTTTTTCAAAATTTTTTTTCAAAATTTTTTTTCAATTTTTTTTTTCAAAATTTTTTTTCAAAATTTTTTTTCAAATTTTTTTTTCAAAATTTTTTTTCAAATTTTTTTTTTAAATTTTTTTTGAAATTTTTTTTCGAAATTTTTTTCGAACTTTTTTTTCGAACTTTTTTTTCGATCTTTTTTTTCGAACTTTTTTTCGAAAATTTTTTTGAAAATTTTTTTCCAAAATTTTTTCGGAATTTTTTTTCAAAATTTTTTTTTAAATTTTTTTTTCAAATTTTTTTTTCAAAATTTTTTTCAAAATTTTTTTTCAAATTTTTTTTTCAAAATTTTTTTTCAAAATTTTTTTTCAAAATTTTTTTTCAAAATTTTTTTTCAAATTTTTTTTTCAAAATTTTTTTTCAAATTTTTTTTCAAAATTTTTTTTCAAAATTTTTTTTCAAAATTTTTTTTCAAAATTTTTTTTCAAAATTTTTTTTCAAAATTTTTTTTCAAATTTTTTTTTCAAAATTTTTTTTCAAAATTTTTTTTCAAAATTTTTTTCAAAATTTTTTTCGAAAATTTTTTTCGAAAATTTTTTTTCGAAATTTTTTTCGAAATTTGAAAATATTTTTCGAAAATTTTTTTTTTAAATTTTTCTGGAAATTTTTTTGAAAATTTTTTTTCGAAATTTTTTTTTAACATTTTTTTCGAAAATTTTTTTTCGAAATTTTTTCGAAAATTTTTTTCCAAATTTTTTTTGAATATTTTTTTCAAAATTTTTTTTCCAAATTTTTTTTCAAAATTTTTTCGGAAAATTTTTTTTCGAAAATTTTTTTCAAAATTTTTTTCGAATTTTCGAACTCTTTTTTCGAACTCTTTTTTCGAACTCTTTTTTCGAACTTTTTTTTCGAAATTGTTTTTCGAACTTTTTTTTCGAAATTTTTTTCGAACTTTTTTTTCGAACTTTTTTTTCGAACTTTTTTTTCGAAATTTTTTTTCGAAATTTTTTTTCGAAATTTTTTTTCGAAATTTTTTTTCGAAATTTTTTTTCGAATTTTTTTTTCGAAATTTTTTTTCGAAATTTTTTTTCGAACTTTTTTTTCGAACTTTTTTTTCGAACTTTTTTTTCGAACTTTTTTTTCGAAATTTTTTTTCGAACTTTTTTTTCGAACTTTTTTTTTGGAATTTTTTTTCGAAATTTTTTTCGAACTTTTTTTTCGAACTTTTTTTTCGAACTTTTTTTTCGAACTTTTTTTCGAAAATTTTTTTGAAAATTTTTTTCCAAAATTTTTTCGGAATTTTTTTTAAAAATTTTTTTCGAAATTTTTTTTCAAAATTTTTTTTCGAAATTTTTTTTCAAAATTTTTTTCGAAAAATTTTTTTCCAAAATTTTTTCGAAAATTTTTTCCGAAATTTTTTTCGAAAATTTTTTTTCGAAATTTCTTTCGAAAATTTTTTTCGAAAATTTTTTTCAAAATTTTTTTCGAAAATTTTTTTTTGGAATTTTTTTCAAATTTTTTTTTCGAAATTTTTTTTCAAAATTTTTTTCGAAAAATTTTTTTCCAAAATTTTTTCGAAAATTTTTTGCAAAATTTTTTTCGAAATTTTTTTTTCGAAATTTTTTTTCGAACTTTTTTTTCGAACTTTTTTTTCGAACTTTTTTTTCGAACTTTTTTTTCGAACTTTTTTTCGAAAATTTTTTTGAAAATTTTTTTCCAAAATTTTTTCGGAATTTTTTTTCAAAATTTTTTTCGAAATTTTTTTTCAAAATTTTTTTTCAAAATTTTTTTTCAAAATTTTTTTTCAAAATTTTTTTTCAAAATTTTTTTTCAAAATTTTTTTTCAAAATTTTTTTTCAAAATTTTTTTTCAAAAGTTTTTTTCAAAATTTTTTTTCAAAATTTTTTTCAAAATTTTTTTTCAAAATTTTTTTTCAAAATTTTTTTTCAAATTTTTTTTTCAAATTTTTTTTCAAATTTTTTTTTCAAATTTTTTTTCAAAATTTTTTTTCAAAATTTTTTTTCAAATTTTTTTTTCAAAATTTTTTTTCAAAATTTTTTTTCAAATTTTTTTTTCAAAATTTTTTTTCAAAATTTTTTTTCAAATTTTTTTTTCAAAATTTTTTTTTTAAATTTTTTTTCAAAATTTTTTTTCAAAATTTTTTTCAAAATATTTTTTCAAAATTTTTTTTCAAAATTTTTTTTCAAAATTTTTTTTCAAAATTTTTTTTCAAAATTTTTTTTCAAAATTTTTTTTCAAAAGTTTTTTTCAAAATTTTTTTTCAAATTTTTTTTCAAAATTTTTTTTCAAAATTTTTTTTCAAAATTTTTTTTCAAATTTTTTTTCAAAATTTTTTTTCAAATTTTTTTTTCAAAATTTTTTTTCAAAATTTTTTTTCAAAATTTTTTTTCAAATTTTTTTTTCAAAATTTTTTTTCAAAATTTTTTTTCAAATTTTTTTTTCAAAATTTTTTTTCAAAATTTTTTTTCAAAATTTTTTTTCAAAATTTTTTTTCAAATTTTTTTTCAAAATTTTTTTCAAATTTTTTTTTCAAAATTTTTTTTCAAAATTTTTTTTCAAAATTTTTTTTCAAAATTTTTTTTCAAATTTTTTTTCAAAAGTTTTTTTCAAAATTTTTTTTCAAAATTTTTTTTCAAAATTTTTTTCAAAATTTTTTTTCAAAATTTTTTTTCAAATTTTTTTTTTAAATTTTTTTTCAAAATTTTTTTTCAAAATTTTTTTTTTAAAATTTTTTTTCAAAATTTTTTTTCAAAATTTTTTTTCAAAATTTTTTTCAAAATTTTTTTCAAAATATTTTTTCAAAATTTTTTTTCAAAATTTTTTTTCAAAATTTTTTTTCAAAATTTTTTTTCAAAATTTTATTTCAAAATTTTTTTTCAAAATTTTTTTTCAAAATTTTTTTTCAAAATTTTTTTTCAAAATTTTTTTTCAAAATTTTTTTTCAAAATTTTTTTTCAAAATTTTTTTTCAAAATTTTTTTTCAAAATTTTTTTTCAAAAGTTTTTTTCAAAATTTTTTTTCAAAATTTTTTTTTCAAAATTTTTTTTCAAAATTTTTTTTCAAAATTTTTTTTCAAATTTTTTTTTCAAATTTTTTTTCAATTTTTTTTTTCAAAATTTTTTTTCAAAATTTTTTTTCAAAATTTTTTTTCAAATTTTTTTTCAAAATTTTTTTTTCAAAATTTTTTTTCAAATTTTTTTTTCAAAATTTTTTTTTAAATTTTTTTTAAAAATTTTTTTTCAAAATTTTTTTCAAAATATTTTTTCAAAATTTTTTTTCAAAATTTTTTTTCAAAATTTTTTTTCAAAATTTTTTTCAAAATTTTTTTTTTAAATTTTTTTTCAAAATTTTTTTTCAAAATTTTTTTTCAAAATTTTTTTTCAAAATTTTTTTTCAAAATTTTTTTTCAAAATTTTTTTTCAAAATTTTTTTTCAAAATTTTTTTTCAAAATTTTTTTTCAAAATTTTTTTTAAAAGTTTTTTTCAAAATTTTTTTTCAAAATTTTTTTTCAAAATTTTTTTTCCAATTTTTTTTTCAAATTTTTTTTTCAAATTTTTTTTTCAAAATTTTTTTTCAAAATTTTTTTTCAAAATTTTTTTCAAAATTTTTTTTAAAAATATTTTTTCAAAATTTTTTTTCAAAATTTTTTTTCAAAATTTTTTTTCAAAATTTTTTTTCAAAATTTTTTTGCAAAATTTTTTTTCAAAATTTTTTTTCAAAATTTTTTTTCAAAATTTTTTTTCAAAATTTTTTTTCAAAATTTTTTTTCAAAATTTTTTTTCAAAATTTTTTTTCAAAATTTTTTTTCAAAATTTTTTTTCAAAAGTTTTTTTCAAAATTTTTTTTCAAAATTTTTTTTCAAAATTTTTTTTCAAATTTTTTTTCAAAATTTTTTTTCAAATTTTTTTTTCAAATTTTTTTTTCAAATTTTTTTTTCAAAATTTTTTTTCAAATTTTTTTTTCAAAATTTTTTTTAAAAATTTTTTTTCAAATTTTTTTTTCAAAATTTTTTTTAAAAATTTTTTTTCAAAATTTTTTTTAAAAATTTTTTTTCAAATTTTTTTTTCAAAATTTTTTTTCAAAATTTTTTTTCAAATTTTTTTTCAAAATTTTTTTTCAAAATTTTTTTTCAATTTTTTTTTCAAAATTTTTTTTCAAAATTTTTTTTCAAATTTTTTTTTCAAAATTTTTTTTCAAATTTTTTTTTTTTAATTTTTTTTCAAAATTTTTTTCAAAATTTTTTTTCAAAATTTTTTTTCAAAATTTTTTTTCAAAATTTTTTTTCAAAATTTTTTTTCAAAATTTTTTTCAAAATATTTTTTCAAAATTTCTTTTCAAAATTTTTTTTCAAAATTTTTTTTCAAAACTTTTTTTCAAAATTTTTTTTCAAAATTTTTTTTCAAAATTTTTTTTCAAAATTTTTTTTCAAAATTTTTTTTCAAATTTTTTTTTCAAAATTTTTTTTCAAAATTTTTTTCAAAATATTTTTTCAAAATTTCTTTTCAAAATTTTTTTTCAAAATTTTTTTTCAAAACCTTTTTCAAAATTTTTTTTCAAAATTTTTTTTCAAAATTTTTTTTCAAAATTTTTTTTCAAAATTTTTTTTCAAATTTTTTTTTCAAAATTTTTTTTCAAATTTTTTTTCAAATTTTTTTTCAAATTTTTTTTCAAAATTTTTTTTCAAATTTTTTTTTCAAAATTTTTTTTCAAAATTTTTTTTCAATTTTTTTTTTTTTTTTTTAAAAAATTTTTTTCAAAATTTTTTTTCAAAATTTTTTTTCAAATTTTTTTTTCAAAATTTTTTTTCAAATTTTTTTTCAAAATTTTTTTTCAAAATTTTTTTTCAATTTTTTTTTTCAAAATTTTTTTTCAAAATTTTTTTTCAAATTTTTTTTTCAAAATTTTTTTTCAAATTTTTTTTTTTAAATTTTTTTTCAAAATTTTTTTCAAAATTTTTTTTCAAAATTTTTTTTCAAAATTTTTTTTCAAAATTTTTTTTCAAAATTTTTTTTCAAAATTTTTTAATTTTTTTCAAAATTTTTTTCAAAATTTTTTTCAAAATTTTTTTTTTCAAATTTTTTTTCAAAATTTTTTTCAAAATTTTTTTTCAAATTTTTTTTAAAAATTTTTTTTCAAAATTTTTTTTCAAAATTTTTTTCAAAATTTTTTTCAAATTTTTTTTCAAAATTTTTTTCAAATTTTTTTTCAAAATTTTTTTTCAAAAATTTTTTTTCAATTTTTTTTTCAAAATTTTTTTTCAAATTTTTTTTCAAATTTTTTTTTCAAAATTTTTTTTCAAATTTTTTTTTTAAATTTTTTTTCAAAATTTTTTTCAAAATTTTTTTTCAAAATTTTTTTCAAAATTTTTTTCAAAATTTTTTTCAAAATTTTTTTCAAAATATTTTTTCAAAATTTTTTTCAAAATTTTTTTTCAAAATTTTTTTTCAATATTTTTTTTCAAAATTTTTTTTCAAAATTTTTTTTCAAAATTTTTTTTCAAAATTTTTTTTCAAATTTTTTTTCAAATTTTTTTTCAAAATTTTTTTTCAAAATTTTTTTTCAAAATTTTTTTTCAAAAGTTTTTTTCAAAATTTTTTTTCAAATTTTTTTTCAAATTTTTTTTCAAATTTTTTTTCAAAATTTTTTTTCAAAATTTTTTTTCAAATTTTGTTTTCAAATTTTTTTTCAAATTTTTTTTCAAAATTTTTTTTCAAAATTTTTTTTCAAAATTTTTTTTCAAAATTTTTTTTCAAAATTTTTTTTCAAAATTTTTTTCAAATCAAAGTTTTTTTCAAAATTTTTTTTCAAAATTTTTTTTCAAATTTTTTTTCAAAATTTTTTTTCAAAATTTTTTTTCAAATTTTTTTTTCAAATTTTTTTTCAAATTTTTTTTTCAAAATTTTTTATTTTAAATTTTTTTTTCAAATTTTTTTTTCAAAATTTTTTTTCAAAATTTTTTTTCAAATTTTTTTTTCAAAATTTTTTTTTAAAAATTTTTTTCAAATTTTTTTTTCAAATTTTTTTTTCAAATTTTTTTTTCAAATTTTTTTTTCAAAATTTTTTTTCAAAATTTTTTTTCAAATTTTTTTTTCAAATTTTTTTTCAAAATTTTTTTTCAAAATTTTTTTTCAAAATTTTTTTTCAAAATTTTTTTTCAAAATTTTTTTTCAAAATTTTTTTTCAAAATTTTTTTTCAAAATTTTTTTTCAAATTTTTTTTTCAAAATTTTTTTCAAAATTTTTTTTCAAATTTTTTTTTCAAAATTTTTTTTCAAAATTTTTTTTCAAAATTTTTTTTCAAATTTCTTTTTCAAATTTTTTCAATTTTTTTTTCAAAATTTTTTTTCAAAATTTTTTTTCAAAATTTTTTTCGAAAATTTTTTTTCGAAATTTTTTTCGAAATTTTTTTTTCGAAATTTTTTTCGAAATTTTTTTCAAAATTTTTTTCGAAATTTGTTTTCAAAATTTTTTTTGAAATTTTTTTTCAAAATTTTTTTCGAAATTTTTTTTTCGAAAATTTTTTTCAAATTTTTTTTCGAAATTTTTTTCGAAATTTTTTTTTAAAAATTTTTTTCGAAATTTTTTTCGAAAATTTTTTTCAAAATTTTTTTCGAAAATTTTTTTTCGAAATTTTTTCGAAAAATTTTTTTGAAAATTTTTTTGGAAATTTTTTTGAAAATTTTTTTCGAAATTTTTTTTCAAAATTTTTTTCGAAAATTTTTTTTCGAAATTTTTTTCGAAAATTTTTTTTCGAAATTTTTTTAGAAAATTTTTTTCAAAATTTTTTTTCAAAATTTTTTTTTGAAAATTTTTTTCGAAAATTTTTTTTCGAAAATTATTTTCAAGATTTTTTTCGAAAATTTTTTTTCGAAATTTCTTTCGAAAATTTTTTTCGAAAATGTTTTTTTGAAAATTTTTTTCAAAATTTTTTTTCGAAATTTTTTTGAAAACATTTTTTCGAAATTTTTTTTAAAAATTTTTTTCGAAAATTTTTTTTCGAAATTTTTTTCGAAAATTTTTTCAAAAATTTTTTTCAAAATTTTTTTCGAAATTTTTTTTCAAAATTTTTTTCGAAATTTTTTTTCAAAATTTTTTTTCGAAATTTTTTTTCGAACTTTTTTTTCGAACTTTTTTTTCGAACTTTTTTTTCGAACTTTTTTTTCGAACTTTTTTTTCGAACTTTTTTTTGGAACTTTTTTTCGAAAATTTTTTTGAAAATTTTTTTCCAAAATTTTTTCGGAATTTTTTTTCAAAATTTTTTTCGAAATTTTTTTCAAAATTTTTTTTCGAAATTTTTTTTCAAAATTTTTTTCGAAAAATTTTTTTCCAAAATTTTTTCGAAAATTTTTTCCAAAATTTTTTTCGAAAATTTTTTTCGAAAATTTTTTTTCGAAATTTTTTTCGAAATTTATTTTGAAAATATTTTTCGAAAAATATTTTTTGAAAATTTTTTTTGGAAATTTTTTTGAAAATTTTTTTTCGAAATTTTTTTTCAACATTTTTTTCGAAATTTTTTTTTCGAAATTTTTTCGAAAATTTTTTTCCAAATTTTTTTTGAAATTTTTTTCGAAAATTTTTTTTCGAAATTTTTTTAAATAATTTTTTTCGAAAATTTTTTTTCGAAATTTTTTTCGAAAAATTTTTTTCCAAATTTTTTTTGAAAATTTTTTTCCAAAATTTTTTTGGAATTTTTTTTCAAAATTTTTTTCGAAATTTTTTTTCAAAATTTTTTTCGAAATTTTTTTCGAAAATTTTTTTGAAAATTTTTTTCGAAAAATTTTCTTCCAAATTTTTTCGAAAATTTTTTTCAAAATTTTTTTCGAAAATTTTTTTTCGAAATTTTTTTCGAAATTTGAAAATATTTTTCGAAAAATTTTTTTTGAAAATTTTTTTTGGAAATTTTTTTGAAAATTTTTTTTCGAAATTTTTTTCGAAATTTTTTTTTCGAAATTTTTTCGAAATTTTTTTTCCAAATTTTTTTTGAAAATTTTTTTCAAAATTTTTTTTCCAAAATTTTTTTTCAAAATTTTTTCGGAAAATTTTTTTCAAAATTTTTTTCGAAAATTTTTTTTCCAAAATTTTTTTCGAAAATTTTTTTTCGAAATTTCTTTCGAAAATTTTTTTCGAAAATTTTTTTTCGAAAATTTTTTTCAAAATTTTTTTCGAAAATTTTTTTTTGGAATTTTTTTCAAAATTTTTCTCGAAATGTTTTCTCAAAATTTTTTTCGAACTTTTTTTTCGAACTATTTTTTCGAAATTTTTTTTCGAACTTTTTTTTCGAAATTTTTTTTTGAAATTTTTTTTTGGACTTTTGTTTCGAACTTTTTTTTCGAAATTTTTTTTCGAAAATTTTTTTTCGAAAATTTTTTTCAAGATTTTTTTCGAAAATTTTTTTTCGAAATTTCTTTCGAAAATTTTTTTCGAAAATTTTTTTTCAAAAATTTTTTTCAAAATTTTTTCCAAAAATTTTTTTTCGAAATTTTTTTCGAAAATTTTTTTGAAAATTTTTTTCGAAAAATTTTTTTGCATAATTTTTTTCGAGAAATTTTTTTCCAAGATTTTTTCGAAAATTTTTTTGAAAATTTTTTTCGAAGTTTTTTTTCAAAATTTTTTTCGAAAATTTTTTTTCGAAATTTTTTTCGAAATTTTTTTTTCGAAATTTTTTTCGAAAATTTTTTTCAAAATTTTTTTCGAAATTTGTTTTCAAAATTTTTTTTGAAATTTTTTTTCAAAATTTTTTTCGAAAATTTTTTTTCGAAAATTTTTTTCAAATTTTTTTTCGAAATTTTATTCGAAATTTTTTTTTAAAAATTTTTTTCGAAATTTTTTTCGAAAATTTTTTTCAAAATTTTTTTCGAAATTTTTTTTTCGAAATTTTTTCGAAAAATTTTTTTGAAAATTTTTTTTGGAAATTTTTTTGAAATTTTTTTTTCGAAATTTTTTTTCAAAATTTTTTTCGAAAATTTTTTTTCGAAATTTTTTTTGAAAATTTTTTTTCGAAATTTTTTTAGAAAATTTTTTTCAAAATTTTTTTTCAAAATTTTTTTTTGAAAATTTTTTTTGAAAATTTTTTTTCGAAAATTATTTTCAAGATTTTTTTCGAAAATTTTTTTTCGAAATTTCTTTCGAAAATTTTTTTCGAAAATGTTTTTTTGAAAATTTTTTCAAAATTTTTTTTCGAAATTTTTTTTGAAAATTTTTTTCGAAATTTTTTTTAAAAATTTTTTTCGAAAATTTTTTTTCGAAATTTTTTTCGAAAATTTTTTCAAAAATTTTTTTCAAATTTTTTTCGAAATTTTTTTTCAAAATTTTTTTCGAAATTTTTTTTCAAAATTTTTTTTCAAAATTTTTTTCGTAAATTTTTTTTCGAGAATTTTTTTCCAATTTTTTTTCGAAAATTTTTTTTCGAAAATTTTTTTTCGAAATTTTTTTCGAAAATTTTTTTGAACATTTTTTTCCAAAATTTTCTCGAAAATTTTTTAAAAATTTTTTTCGAAAATTTTTTTCAAAATTTTTTTCGTAGATTTTTTTTCGAAATTTTCTTCGAAAATTTTTTTGAGAATTTTTTTACGAAAAATTTTTTTGAAAATTTTTTTGGAAATTTTTTTGAAAATTTTTTTTCGAAATTTTTTTTCAAAATTTTTTCGAAAATTTTTTTCGGAAATTTTTTTTCAAATTTTTTTTCAAAATTTTTTTCGAAAATTTTTTTTCGAAAACTTTTTTTCGAAAATTTTTTTCAAAATTTTTTTTTAAAATTTTTTTTCAAAATTTTTTTTGGAAAATTTTTTTTCGAAAATTATTTTCAAGATTTTTTTCGAAAATTTTTTTTCGAAATTTCTTTCGAAAATTTTTTTCGAAAATGTTTTTTTGAAAATATTTTTCAAAATTATTTTCAAAATTTTTTTCGAAATTTTTTTTCAAAATTTTTTTCGAAATTTTTTTTAAAATTTTTTTTCGACATTTTTTCGAAAATTTTTTTCGAAATCTTTTTCGGAACTATTTTCAAAATTTTTTTCGAAATTTTTTTGCAAAATTTTTTTCGAAAAATTTTTTTCCAAAATTTTTTTGAAAATTTTTTTCGAAATTTTTTTCGAAATTTTTTTTTCGAAATTTTTGTCGAAAATTTTTTTGAAAATTTTTTTTGAAAATTTTTTTCAAAATTTTTTTCGAAAAAGTTTCTTCCAAATTTTTTCGAAAATTTTTTTCAAAATTTTTTCGAAAATTTTTTCGAAAATTTTTTTTCGAAATTTTTTTCGAAATTTGAAAATATTTTTCGAAAAATTTTTTTTAAATTTTTCTGGAAATTTTTTTGAAAATTTTTTTCGAAATTTTTTTTTAACATTTTTTTCGAAATTTTTTTTTCGAAATTTTTTCGAAAATTTTTTTCCAAATTTTTTTGATATTTTTTTCAAATTTTTTTTCCAAATTTTTTTTCAAAATTTTTTCGGAAAATTTTTTTTCGAAAATTTTTTTCAAAATTTTTTTCGAATTTCGAACTCTTTTTCGAACTCTTTTTTCGAAATCTTTTTTCGAACTTTTTTTTCGAACTTTTTTTTCGAACTTTTTTTTCGAACTTTTTTTCGAAAATTTTTTTGAAAATTTTTTTCCAAAATTTTTCGGAATTTTTTTTCAAAATTTTTTTCGAAATTTTTTTTCAAAATTTTTTTCGAAATTTTTTTTCAAAATTTTTTTCGAAAAATTTTTTTCCAAAATTTTTTCGAAAATTTTTTCCAAAATTTTTTTCGAAAATTTTTTTTCGAAATTTCTTTCGAAAATTTTTTTCGAAAATTTTTTTTCGAAAATTTTTTTTAAAATTTTTTTCGAAATTTTTTTTGGAATTTTTTTCAAATTTTTTTTTCGAAATTTTTTTTCGAAATTTTTTTTCGAACTTTTTTTTCGAACTTTTTTTTCGAACTTTTTTTTCGAACTTTTTTTTCGAACTTTTTTTTCGAACTTTTTTTCGAAAATTTTTTTGAAAATTTTTTTCCAAAATTTTTCGGAATTTTTTTTTCAAAATTTTTTCGAAATTTTTTTTCAAAATTTTTTTTCAAAATTTTTTTTCAAAATTTTTTTTCAAAATTTTTTTTCAAAATTTTTTTTCAAAAGTTTTTTTCAAAATTTTTTTTCAAAATTTTTTTTCAAAATTTTTTTTCAAATTTTTTTTCAAAATTTTTTTTCAAATTTTTTTTTCAAATTTTTTTTCAAATTTTTTTTTCAAATTTTTTTTCAAAATTTTTTTTCAAAATTTTTTTTCAAATTTTTTTTTCAAAATTTTTTTTCAAATTTTTTTTTCAAATTTTTTTTTCAAAATTTTTTTTCAAAATTTTTTTTCAAATTTTTTTTTCAAAATTTTTTTTTTAAATTTTTTTTCAAAATTTTTTTTCAAAATTTTTTCAAAATATTTTTTCAAATTTTTTTTCAAAATTTTTTTTCAAAATTTTTTTTCAAAATTTTTTTTCAAAATTTTTTTTCAAAATTTTTTTTCAAAATTTTATTTCAAAATTTTTTTTCAAAATTTTTTTTTAAAATTTTTTTTCAAAATTTTTTTTCAAAATTTTTTTTCAAAATTTTTTTTCAAAATTTTTTTTCAAAATTTTTTTTCAAAATTTTTTTTCAAAATTTTTTTTCAAAATTTTTTTTCAAATTTTTTTTCAAAATTTTTTTTCAAAATTTTTTTTCAAAATTTTTTTTCAAAATTTTTTTTCAAAATTTTTTTTCAAAATTTTTTTTCAAAATTTTTATTCAAAATTTTTTTTCAAAATTTTTTTTCAAAAGTTTTTTTCAAAATTTCTTTTCAAAATTTTTTTTCAAAATTTTTTTTCAAATTTTTTTTTTTTTTTTTTTCAAATTTTTTTTTCAAAATTTTTTTTCAAAATTTTTTTTCAAAATTTTTTTTCAAAATTTTTTTTAAAAATATTTTTTCAAAATTTTTTTTCAAAATTTTTTTTCAAAATTTTTTTTCAAAATTTTTTTTCAAAATTTTTTTTCAAAATTTTTTTTCAAAATTTTTTTTCAAAATTTTTTTTCAAAATTTTTTTTCAAAATTTTTTTTCAAAATTTTTTTTCAAAATTTTTTTTCAAAATTTTTTTTCAAAATTTTTTTTCAAAATTTTTTTTCAAAATTTTTTTTCAAAATTTTTTTTCAAAATTTTTTTTCAAAATTTTTTTCAAATTTTTTTTTCAAAATTTTTTTTCAAAAGTTTTTTTCAAAATTTTTTTTCAAAATTTTTTTTCAAAATTTATTTCAAAATTTTTTTTCAAAATTTTTTTTCAAATTTTTTTTTCAAATTTTTTTTTCAAATTTTTTTTTCAATTTTTTTTTTCAAATTTTTTTTTCAAAATTTTTTTTCAAAATTTTTTTTCAAATTTTTTTTCAAAATTTTTTTTCAAAATTTTTTTTCAATTTTTTTTTTCAAAATTTTTTTTCAAATTTTTTTTTCAAAATTTTTTTTCAAAATTTTTTTTTAAATTTTTTTCAAAATGTTTTTCAAAATTTTTTTTCAAAATTTTTTTTCAAAATTTTTTTTCAAAATTTTTTTTCAAAATTTTTTTTCAAAATTTTTTTCAAAATATTTTTTCAAAATTTCTTTTCAAAATTTTTTTTCAAAATTTTTTTTCAAAATTTTTTTTCAAAATTTTTTTTCAAAATGTTTTTTCAAATTTTTTTTCAAAATTTTTTTCAAAATTTTTTTTCAAATTTTTTTTCAAAATTTTTTTCAAATTTTTTTTTCAAATTTTTTTTCAAATTTTTTTTCAAATTTTTTTTTCAAAATTTTTTTTCAAATTTTTTTTTCAAATTTTTTTTTCAAATTTTTTTTCAAAATTTTTTTTCAAATTTTTTTTTCAAATTTTTTTTTCAAAATTTTTTTTTCAATTTTTTTTTTCAAAATTTTTTTTAAAATTTTTTTTTTCAAAATTTTTTTTGAAAATTTTTTTTCAAATTTTTTTTTCAAAATTTTTTTTCAATTTTTTTTTCAAAATTTTTTTCAAAATTTTTTTTCAATTTTTTTTTTCAAAATTTTTTTTCAAAATTTTTTTTCAAATTTTTTTTTCAAAATTTTTTTTCAAATTTTTTTTTTAAATTTTTTTTGAAATTTTTTTTCGAAATTTTTTTCGAACTTTTTTTCGAACTTTTTTTTCGATCTTTTTTTTCGAACTTTTTTTCGAAAATTTTTTTGAAAATTTTTTTCCAAAATTTTTTCGGAATTTTTTTTCAAAATTTTTTTTAAATTTTTTTTTCTAATTTTTTTTTCAAAATTTTTTTCAAAATTTTTTTTCAAATTTTTTTTTCAAAATTTTTTTTCAAAATTTTTTTTCAAAATTTTTTTTCAAAATTTTTTTTCAAATTTTTTTTTCAAAATTTTTTTTCAAATTTTTTTTCAAAATTTTTTTTCAAAATTTTTTTTCAAAATTTTTTTTCAAAATTTTTTTTCAAAATTTTTTTTCAAAATTTTTTTTCAAATTTTTTTTTCAAAATTTTTTTTCAAAATTTTTTTCAAAATTTTTTTCGAAAATTTTTTTCGAAAATTTTTTTTCGAAATTTTTTTCGAAATTTGAAAATATTTTTCGAAAATTTTTTTTTTAAATTTTTCTGGAAATTTTTTTGAAAATTTTTTTTCGAAATTTTTTTTTAACATTTTTTTCGAAAATTTTTTTTCGAAATTTTTTCGAAAATTTTTTTCCAAATTTTTTTTGAATATTTTTTTCAAAATTTTTTTTCCAAATTTTTTTTCAAAATTTTTTCGGAAAATTTTTTTTCGAAAATTTTTTTCAAAATTTTTTTCGAATTTTCGAACTCTTTTTTCGAACTCTTTTTTCGAACTCTTTTTTCGAACTTTTTTTTCGAAATTGTTTTTCGAACTTTTTTTTCGAAATTTTTTTCGAACTTTTTTTTCGAAATTTTTTTCGAACTTTTTTTTCGAACTTTTTTTTCGAACTTTTTTTTCGAAATTTTTTTTCGAAATTTTTTTTCGAAATTTTTTTTCGAAATTTTTTTTCGAAATTTTTTTTCGAATTTTTTTTTCGAAATTTTTTTTCGAAATTTTTTTTCGAACTTTTTTTTCGAACTTTTTTTTCGAACTTTTTTTTCGAACTTTTTTTTCGAAATTTTTTTTCGAACTTTTTTTTCGAACTTTTTTTTTGGAATTTTTTTTCGAAATTTTTTTCGAACTTTTTTTTCGAACTTTTTTTTCGAACTTTTTTTTCGAACTTTTTTTCGAAAATTTTTTTGAAAATTTTTTTCCAAAATTTTTTCGGAATTTTTTTTCAAAATTTTTTTCGAAATTTTTTTTCAAAATTTTTTTTCGAAATTTTTTTTCAAAATTTTTTTCGAAAAATTTTTTTCCAAAATTTTTTCGAAAATTTTTTCCAAAATTTTTTTCGAAAATTTTTTTTCGAAATTTCTTTCGAAAATTTTTTTCGAAAATTTTTTTCAAAATTTTTTTCGAAAATTTTTTTTTGGAATTTTTTTCAAATTTTTTTTTCGAAATTTTTTTTCAAAATTTTTTTCGAAAAATTTTTTTCCAAAATTTTTTCGAAAATTTTTTGCAAAATTTTTTTCGAAAATTTTTTTTCGAAATTTTTTTTCGAACTTTTTTTTCGAACTTTTTTTTCGAACTTTTTTTTCGAACTTTTTTTTCGAACTTTTTTTCGAAAATTTTTTTGAAAATTTTTTTCCAAAATTTTTTCGGAATTTTTTTTCAAAATTTTTTTCGAAATTTTTTTTCAAAATTTTTTTTCAAATTTTTTTTCAAAATTTTTTTTCAAAATTTTTTTTCAAAATTTTTTTTCAAAATTTTTTTTCAAAATTTTTTTTCAAAATTTTTTTTCAAAAGTTTTTTTCAAAATTTTTTTTCAAAATTTTTTTTCAAAATTTTTTTTCAAAATTTTTTTCAAAATTTTTTTTCAAATTTTTTTTTCAAATTTTTTTTTCAAATTTTTTTTTCAATTTTTTTTTCAAAATTTTTTTTCAAAATTTTTTTTCAAATTTTTTTTTCAAAATTTTTTTTCAAAATTTTTTTTCAAATTTTTTTTTCAAAATTTTTTTTCAAAATTTTTTTTCAAATTTTTTTTTCAAAATTTTTTTTTTAAATTTTTTTTCAAAATTTTTTTTCAAAATTTTTTTCAAAATATTTTTTCAAAATTTTTTTTCAAAATTTTTTTTCAAAATTTTTTTTCAAAATTTTTTTTCAAAATTTTTTTTCAAAATTTTTTTTCAAAAGTTTTTTTCAAAATTTTTTTTCAAAATTTTTTTTCAAAATTTTTTTTCAAAATTTTTTTTCAAAATTTTTTTTCAAATTTTTTTTTCAAAATTTTTTTTCAAATTTTTTTTTCAAAATTTTTTTTCAAAATTTTTTTTCAAAATTTTTTTTTCAAATTTTTTTTTCAAAATTTTTTTTCAAAATTTTTTTTCAAATTTTTTTTTCAAAATTTTTTTTCAAAATTTTTTTTCAAAATTTTTTTTCAAAATTTTTTTTCAAATTTTTTTTTCAAAATTTTTTTTCAAATTTTTTTTTCAAAATTTTTTTTCAAAATTTTTTTTCAAAATTTTTTTTCAAATTTTTTTTCAAAAGTTTTTTTCAAAATTTTTTTTCAAAATTTTTTTTCAAAATTTTTTTCAAAATTTTTTTTCAAAATTTTTATTCAAAATTTTTTTTCAAATTTTTTTTTTTAATTTTTTTTCAAAATTTTTTTTCAAAATTTTTTTTTTAAAATTTTTTTTCAAAATTTTTTTTCAAAATTTTTTTTCAAAATTTTTTTTCAAAATTTTTTTCAAAATATTTTTTCAAAATTTTTTTTCAAAATTTTTTTTCAAAATTTTTTTTCAAAGTTTTTTTAACAAAATTTTATTTCAAAATTTTTTTTCAAAATTTTTTTTCAAAATTTTTTTTCAAAATTTTTTTTCAAAATTTTTTTTCAAAATTTTTTTTCAAAATTTTTTTTCAAAATTTTTTTTCAAAATTTTTTTCAAAATTTTTTTTCAAAAGTTTTTTTCAAAATTTTTTTTCAAAATTTTTTTTTCAAAATTTTTTTTCAAAATTTTTTTTCAAAATTTTTTTTCAAATTTTTTTTTCAAATTTTTTTTTCAATTTTTTTTTCAAAATTTTTTTTCAAAATTTTTTTTCAAAATTTTTTTTCAAATTTTTTTTTCAAAATTTTTTTTCAAAATTTTTTTTCAAATTTTTTTTTCAAAATTTTTTTTTTAAATTTTTTTTAAAAATTTTTTTTCAAAATTTTTTTCAAAATATTTTTTCAAAATTTTTTTTCAAAATTTTTTTTCAAAATTTTTTTTCAAAATTTTTTTTCAAAATTTTTTTTTTAAATTTTTTTTCAAAATTTTTTTTCAAAATTTTTTTTCAAAATTTTTTTTCAAAATTTTTTTTCAAAATTTTTTTTCAAAATTTTTTTTCAAAATTTTTTTTCAAAATTTTTTTCAAAATTTTTTTTAAAAGTTTTTTTCAAAATTTTTTTTCAAAATTTTTTTTCAAAATTTTTTTTCAAATTTTTTTTTCAAATTTTTTTTTCAAATTTTTTTTTCAAAATTTTTTTTCAAAATTTTTTTTCAAAATTTTTTTTCAAAATTTTTTTTAAAAATATTTTTTCAAAATTTTTTTTCAAAATTTTTTTTCAAAATTTTTTTTCAAAATTTTTTTTCAAAATTTTTTTTCAAAATTTTTTTTCAAAATTTTTTTTCAAAATTTTTTTTCAAAATTTTTTTTCAAAATTTTTTTTCAAAATTTTTTTTGAAAATTTTTTTCAAAATTTTTTTTGGAAATTTTTTTCAAAATTTTTTTCAAAATTTTTTTTCAAAATTTTTTTTGAAAATTTTTTTTGAAAATTTTTTTCAAAATTTTTTTCGAAAATTTTTTTCAAATTTTTTTTCGAAAATTATTTTCGAAAATTTTTTTTCGAAATTTTTTTCAAAATTTTTTTCGAAAATTTTTTTCGAAAATTTTTTTTTCAAAATTTTTTTCGAAATTTTTTTTCAAAATTTTTTTCGAAAATTTTTTTTCAATATTTTTTTCGAAAATTTTTTTCAAAATTTTTTTCGAAAATTTTTTTCGAAATTTTTTTCAAAATTTTTTTCAAAATTTTTTTCGAAAATTTTTTTTCAAAATTTTTTTCAAAATTTTTTTCAAAATTTTTTTCAAAATTTTTTTCGAAAATTTTTTTCGAAATTTTTTTTTTTTCAAAATTTTTTCAAAATTTTTTTCGAAATTTTTTTTTCAAAATTTTTTTCGAAATTTTTTTTCAAAATTTTTTTCAAAATTTTTTTCGAAAATTTTTTTTCAAAATATTTTTCAAAATTTTTTTCGAAAATTTTTTTCGAAATTTTTTTCAAATTTTTTTTCAAAATTTTTTTCGAAAATTTTTTCAAAATTTTTTTCAAAATTTTTTTCGAAAATTTTTTTTGAAAATTTTTTTGAAAATTTTTTTCAAAATTTTTTTCGAAAATTTTTTTCGAAAATTTTTTTCAAAATTTTTTTCAAATTTTTTTTCGAAAATTTTTTTTCGAAAATTTTTTTTGAAAATTTTTTTCGAAATTTTTTTTTCAAAATTTTTTTCGAAAATTTTTTTTGAAAATTTTTTTGAAAATTTTTTTCAAAAATTTTTTTAGAAAATTTTTTTCGAAAATTTTTTTTGAAAATTTTTTTCAAAATTTTTTTCAAAAATTTTTTTCGAAAATTTTTTTTGAAAATTTTTTTCAAAATTTTTTTCAATTTTTTTTTTGAAAATTTTTTTCAATATTTTTTTCAAAATTTTTTTCAAAAATTTTTTTTCAAAATTTTTTTCAAAATTTTTTTCGAAAATTTTTTTCAAAATTTTTTTCGAAAATTTTTTTCGAAAATTTTTTTTTCAAAATTTTTTTCGAAATTTTTTTTTCAAATTTTTTTTCGAAATTTTTTTTCAAAATTTTTTTCGAAAATTTTTTTTCAAAATTTTTGTCGAAAATGTTTTTCGAAAATTTTTTTTTCAAAATTTTTTTCAAAATTTTTTTCGAAATTTTTTTTTCAAAATTTTTTTCGAAATTTTTTTTCAAAATTTTTTTCGAAAAGTTTTTTTCAAAATTTTTTTCGAAAATTTTTTTCGAAAATTTTTTTCGAAATTTTTTTCAAAATTTTTTTCAAAATTTTTTTCGAAAATTTTTTTTGAAAATTTTTTCAAAATTTTTTTCAAAAATTTTTTTCGAAAATTTTTTTTGAAAATTTTTTTCGAAAATTTTTTTCGAAAATTTTTTTCAAAATTTTTTTAAATATTTTTTTTGGAAATTTTTTTTCAAAATTTTTTTCGAAAATTTTTTTTCAAAATTTTTTTCGAAAATTTTTTTCGAAACTTTTTTTTGGAATTTTTTTCAAAATTTTTTTCAAAATTTTTTTCGAAAATTTTTTTTGAAAATTTTTTTCAAAATTTTTTTCAAAAATTTTTTTCGAAAATTTTTTTTGAAAATTTTTTTCGAAAATTTTTTTAAAAATTTTTTTCAAAAATTTTTTTCGAAAATTTTTTTTGAAAATTTTTTTCGAAAATTTTTTTTCGAAAATTTTTTTCGAAAATTTTTTTCAAAATTTTTTTCGAAAATTTTTTTCAAAATTTTTTTCGAATATTTTTTTCGAAATTTTTTTCAAAATTTTTTTCAAAATTTTTTTCAAAATTTTTTTCGAAAATTTTTTTTGAAAATTTTTTTCAAAAATTTTTTTTGAAAATTTTTTTCAAAATTTTTTTCGAAAATTTTTTTTTAAATTTTTTTCAAAATTTTTTTTGGAAATTTTTTTTCGAAAATTTTTTTCGAAAATTTTTTTTCAAAATTTTTTTCGAAAATTTTTTTCAAAATTTTTTTCGAAATTTTTTTCGAAATTTTTTTCAAAATTTTTTTCAAAATTTTTTTCGAAAATTTTTTTTGAAAATTTTTTTTTCAAAATTTTTTTTGAAAATTTTTTTCAAAATTTTTTTCAAAAATTTTTTTCGGAAATTTTTTTTGAAAATTTTTTTCGAAAATTTTTTTCAAAATTTTTTTCGAAAATTTTTTTCAAATTTTTTTTCGAAAATTTTTTTCGAAAATTTTATTTCGAAATTTTTTTCAAAATTTTTTTCGAAAATTTTTTTTTCAAAATTTTTTTCGAAATTTTTTTTCAAAATTTTTTTTCAATATTTTTTTCGAAAATTTTTTTCAAAATTTTTTTCGAAAATTTTTTTCGAAATTTTTTTCAAAATTTTTTTCAAAATTTTTTTCGAAAATTTTTTTTCAAAATTTTTTTCAAAATTTTTTTCGAAAATTTTTTCAAAATTTTCTTTCGAAACTTTTTTTCGAAAATTTTTTTTTCAAAATTTTTTCAAAATTTTTTTCGAAATTTTTTTTTCAAAATTTTTTTCGAAATTTTTTTTCAAACTTTTTTTCAAAATTTTTTTCGAAAATTTTTTTCAAAATTTTTTTCAAAATTTTTTTCGAAATTTTTTTTCGAAATTTTTTTCAAATTTTTTTTCAAAATTTTTTTCGAAAATTTTTTCAAAATTTTTTTCAAAATTTTTTTCGAAAATGTTTTTTGAAAATTTTTTTGAAAATTTTTTTCAAAATTTTTTTCGAAAATTTTTTTCGAAAATTTTTTTCAAAATTTTTTTCAAAAATTTTTTTCGAAATTTTTTTTGAAAATTTTTTTCAAAATTTTTTTCAATTTTTTTTTTGAAAATTTTTTTCAATATTTTTTTCAAAATTTTTTTCAAAAATTTTTTTTCAAAATTTTTTTCAAAATTTTTTTCGAAAATTTTTTTCAAAATTTTTTTTGAAAATTTTTTTCGAAAATTTTTTTTTCAAAATTTTTTTCAAAATTTTTTTCGAAATTTTTTTTTCAAAATTTTTTTCGAAATTTTTTTTCAAAATTTTTTTCGAAAAGTTTTTTTCAAAATTTTTTTCGAAAATTTTTTTCGAAAATTTTTTTCGAAATTTTTTTCAAAATTTTTTTCAAAATTTTTTTCGAAAATTTTTTTTGAAAATTTTTTCAAAATTTTTTTCAAAATTTTTTTTCGAAAATTTTTTTGAAAATTTTTTTCGAAAATTTTTTTCAAAATTTTTTTCAAAAATTTTTTTCAAAAATTTTTTTCGAAAATTTTTTTTGAAAATTTTTTTCGAAAATTTTTTTCAAAATTTTTTTAAATATTTTTTTTGGAAATTGTTTATCGAAAATTTTTTTTCAAAATTTTTTTCGAAAATTTTTTTCAGTTTTTTTCTAAAATTTTTTTCGAAATTTTTCTCAAAATTTTTTTCAAAAATTTTTTTCGAAAATTTTTTTTGAAAATTTTTTTCGAAAATTTTTTTTGGAAATTTTTTTTCGAAAATTTTTTTTCAAAATTTTTTTCGAAAATTTTTTTCGAAAATTTTTTTCGAAATTTTTTTCAAAATTTTTTTCAAAATTTTTTTCGAAAATTTTTTTTGAAAATTTTTTTCAAAATTTTTTTCAAAAATTTTTTTCGAAAATTTTTTTTTAAAATTTTTTTCGAAAATGTTTTTCGAAAATTTTTTTTTCAAAATTTTTTCGAAATTTTTTTTTCAAAATTTTTTTCGATATTTTTTTTCAAAATTTTTTTCGAAAATTTTTTTTCAAAATTTTTTTCGAAAATTTTTTTCGAAAATTTTTTTCGAAATTTTTTTTAAAATTTTTTTCAAAATTTTTTTCGAAAATTTTTTTTGAAAATTTTTTTCAAAATTTTTTTCAAAAATTTTTTTCGAAAATTTTTTTCGAAAATTTTTTTTGAAAATTTTTTTCAAAATTTTTTTCAAAAATTTTTTTCGAAAATTTTTTTTGAAAATTTTTTTCAAAATTTTTTTCAATTTTTTTTTTGAAAATTTTTTTCAATACTTTTTTCAAAATTTTTTTCAAAAATTTTTTTTCAAAATTTTTTTCAAAATTTTTTTTCAAAATTTTTTTCAAAATTTTTTTCGAAAATTTTTTTCAAAATTTTTTTCGAAAATTTTTTTCGAAAATTTTTTTTTCAAAATTTTTTTCAAAATTTTTTTCGAAATTTTTTTTTCAAAATTTTTTTCGAAATTTTTTTTCAAAATTTTTTTCGAAAATTTTTTTTTAAAATTTTTGTCGAAAATTTTTTTCGAAAATTTTTTTTTCAAAATTTTTTTCAAAATTTTTTTCGAAATTTTTTTTTCAAAATTTTTTTCGAAATTTTTTTTCAAAATTTTTTTCGAAAATTTTTTTTCAAAATTTTTTTCGAAAATTTTTTTCGAAAATTTTTTTCGAAATTTTTTTCAAAATTTTTTTCAAAATTTTTTTCGAAAATTTTTTTTGAAAATTTTTTTCGAAAATTTTTTTTGAAAATTTTTTTCGAAAATTTTTTTCAAAATTTTTTTCAAAAATTTTTTTCAAAAATTTTTTTCGAAAATTTTTTTTGAAAATTTTTTTCGAAAATTTTTTTCAAAATTTTTTTAAATATTTTTTTTGGAAATTTTTTTTCAAAATTTTTTTCGAAAATTTTTTTTCAAAATTTTTTTCGAAAATTTTTTTCGAAACTTTTTTTTGGAATTTTTTTCAAAATTTTTTTCAAAATTTTTTCGAAAATTTTTTTTGAAAATTTTTTTCAAAATTTTTTTCAAAAATTTTTTTCGAAAATTTTTTTTAAAATTTTTTTCAAAAATTTTTTTCGAAAATTTTTTTTGAAAATTTTTTTCGAAAATTTTTTACAAAATTTTTTAAAAAATTTTTTTTGGAAATTTTTTTTCGAAATTTTTTTTTCAAAATTTTTTTCGAAAATTTTTTTCAAAATTTTTTCGAAAATTTTTTTCGAAATTTTTTTCAAAATTTTTTTCAAAATTTTTTTTGAAAATTTTTTTTGAAAATTTTTTTCAAAATTTTTTTCAAAAATTTTTTTCGAAAATTTTTTTTGAAAATTTTTTTCAAAATTTTTTTCAAAAATTTTTTTCGGAAATTTTTTTTGAAAATTTTTTTCGAAAATGTTTTTCGAAAATTTTTTTTTCAAAATTTTTTTCAAAATTTTTTTCGAAATTTTTTTTTCAAAATTTTTTTCGAAATTTTTTTTCAAAATTTTTTTCGAAAATTTTTTTTCAAAATTTTTTTCGAAAATTTTTTTCGAAATTTTTTTCAAAATTTTTTTTAAAATTTTTTCGAAAATTTTTTTTGAAAATTTTTTTCAAAATTTTTTTCAAAAATTTTTTTCGAAAATTTTTTTGAAAATTTTTTTCGAAAATTTTTTTTCAAAATTTTTTTCAAAAATTTTTTTCGAAAATTTTTTTTGAAAATTTTTTTCGAAAATTTTTTTCAAAATTTTTTTCAAAATTTTTTTTGGAAATTTTTTTTCGAAAATTTTTTTCGAAAATTTTTTTTCAAAATTTTTTTCGAAAACTTTTTTTCGAAATTTTTTTCAAATTTTTTTTCGAAAATTTTTTTCGAAAACTTTTTTTCGAAATTTTTTTCAAAATTTTTTTCGAAAATTTTTTTCGAAAATTTTTTTTTCAAATTTTTTTCGAAATTTTTTTTCAAAATTTTTTTCGAAAATTTTTTTTCAATATTTTTTTCGAAAATTTTTTTCAAATTTTTTTTCGAAAATATTTTTCGAAATTTTTTTCAAAATTTTTCTCAAAATTTTTTTCGAAAATTTTTTTTCAAAATTTTTTTCAAAATTTTTTTCGAAAATTTTTTTCAAAATTTTTTTCGAAAATTTTTTTCGAAAATTTTTTTTGAATATTTTTTTCGAAAATTTTTTTCCAAATTTTTTTACCAAAATTTTTTTTCGAAAATTTTTTTCGAAAATTTTTTTTCAAAATTTTTTTCGAAAATTTTTTTCAAAATTTTTTTCGAAAATTTTTTTCGAAATTTTTTTCAAAATTTTTTTCAAAATTTTTTTCGAAAATTTTTTTTGAAAATTTTTTTCAAAATTTTTTTCAAAAATTTTTTTCGGAAATTTTTTTTGAAAATTTTTTTCGAAAATTTTTTTCAAAATTTTTTTCGAAAATTTTTTTCGAAAATTTTTTTCAAATTTTTTTTCGAAAATTTTTTTCGAAAATTTTTTTTCAAAATTTTTTTTCAAAATTTTTTTTAAAAATATTTTTTCAAAATTTTTTTTCAAAATTTTTTTTCAAAATTTTTTTTCAAAATTTTTTTTCAAAATTTTTTTTCAAAATTTTTTTTCAAAATTTTTTTTCAAAATTTTTTTTCAAAATTTTTTTTCAAAATTTTTTTTCAAAATTTTTTTTCAAAATTTTTTTTCAAAATTTTTTTTCAAAATTTTTTTTCAAAATTTTTTTTCAAAATTTTTTTTCAAAATTTTTTTTCAAAATTTTTTTTCAAAATTTTTTTTCAAATTTTTTTTTCAAAATTTTTTTTCAAAAGTTTTTTTCAAAATTTTTTTTCAAAATTTTTTTTCAAAATTTATTTCAAAATTTTTTTTCAAAATTTTTTTTCAAATTTTTTTTTCAAATTTTTTTTTCAAATTTTTTTTTCAATTTTTTTTTTCAAATTTTTTTTTCAAAATTTTTTTTCAAAATTTTTTTTCAAATTTTTTTTCAAAATTTTTTTTCAAAATTTTTTTTCAATTTTTTTTTTCAAAATTTTTTTTCAAATTTTTTTTTCAAAATTTTTTTTCAAAATTTTTTTTTAAATTTTTTTCAAAATGTTTTTCAAAATTTTTTTTCAAAATTTTTTTTCAAAATTTTTTTTCAAAATTTTTTTTCAAAATTTTTTTTCAAAATTTTTTTCAAAATATTTTTTCAAAATTTCTTTTCAAAATTTTTTTTCAAAATTTTTTTTCAAAATTTTTTTTCAAAATTTTTTTTCAAAATGTTTTTTCAAAATTTTTTTTCAAAATTTTTTTTCAAAATTTTTTTTCAAATTTTTTTTTCAAAATTTTTTTTCAAATTTTTTTTTCAAATTTTTTTTTCAAATTTTTTTTTCAAATTTTTTTTTCAAAATTTTTTTTCAAATTTTTTTTTCAAATTTTTTTTTCAAATTTTTTTTTCAAAATTTTTTTTCAAATTTTTTTTTCAAATTTTTTTTTCAAAATTTTTTTTTCAATTTTTTTTTTCAAAATTTTTTTTCAAATTTTTTTTTCAAAATTTTTTTTGAAAATTTTTTTTCAAATTTTTTTTTCAAAATTTTTTTTCAATTTTTTTTTCAAAATTTTTTTTCAAAATTTTTTTTCAATTTTTTTTTTCAAAATTTTTTTTCAAAATTTTTTTTCAAATTTTTTTTTCAAAATTTTTTTTCAAATTTTTTTTTTAAATTTTTTTTGAAATTTTTTTTCGAAATTTTTTTCGAACTTTTTTTTCGAACTTTTTTTTCGATCTTTTTTTTCGAACTTTTTTTCGAAAATTTTTTTGAAAATTTTTTTCCAAAATTTTTTCGGAATTTTTTTTCAAAATTTTTTTTTAAATTTTTTTTTCTAATTTTTTTTTCAAAATTTTTTTCAAAATTTTTTTTCAAATTTTTTTTTCAAAATTTTTTTTCAAAATTTTTTTTCAAAATTTTTTTTCAAAATTTTTTTTCAAATTTTTTTTTCAAAATTTTTTTTCAAATTTTTTTTCAAAATTTTTTTTCAAAATTTTTTTTCAAAATTTTTTTTCAAAATTTTTTTTTAAAATTTTTTTTCAAAATTTTTTTTCAAATTTTTTTTTCAAAATTTTTTTTCAAAATTTTTTTCAAAATTTTTTTCGAAAATTTTTTTCGAAAATTTTTTTTCGAAATTTTTTTCGAAATTTGAAAATATTTTTTGAAAATTTTTTTTTTAAATTTTTCTGGAAATTTTTTTGAAAATTTTTTTTCGAAATTTTTTTTTAACATTTTTTTCGAAAATTTTTTTTCGAAATTTTTTCGAAAATTTTTTTCCAAATTTTTTTTGAATATTTTTTTCAAAATTTTTTTTCCAAATTTTTTTTCAAAATTTTTTCGGAAAATTTTTTTTCGAAAATTTTTTTCAAAATTTTTTTCGAATTTTCGAACTCTTTTTTCGAACTCTTTTTTCGAACTCTTTTTTCGAACTCTTTTTTCGAACTTTTTTTTCGAAATTGTTTTTCGAACTTTTTTTTCGAAATTTTTTTCGAACTTTTTTTTCGAACTTTTTTTTCGAACTTTTTTTTCGAAATTTTTTTTCGAAATTTTTTTTCGAAATTTTTTTTCGAAATTTTTTTTCGAAATTTTTTTTCGAATTTTTTTTTCGAAATTTTTTTTCGAAATTTTTTTCGAACTTTTTTTTCGAACTTTTTTTTCGAACTTTTTTTTCGAACTTTTTTTTCGAAATTTTTTTTCGAACTTTTTTTTCGAACTTTTTTTTTGGAATTTTTTTTCGAAATTTTTTTCGAACTTTTTTTTCGAACTTTTTTTTCGAACTTTTTTTTCGAACTTTTTTTCGAAAATTTTTTTGAAAATTTTTTTCCAAAATTTTTTCGGAATTTTTTTTCAAAATTTTTTTCGAAATTTTTTTTCAAAATTTTTTTTCGAAATTTTTTTTCAAAATTTTTTTCGAAAAATTTTTTTCCAAAATTTTTTCGAAAATTTTTTCCAAAATTTTTTTCGAAAATTTTTTTTCGAAATTTCTTTCGAAAATTTTTTTCGAAAATTTTTTTCAAAATTTTTTTCGAAAATTTTTTTTTGGAATTTTTTTCAAATTTTTTTTTCGAAATTTTTTTTCAAAATTTTTTTAGAAAAATTTTTTTCCAAAATTTTTTCGAAAATTTTTTGCAAAATTTTTTTCGAAAATTTTTTTTCGAAATTTTTTTTCGAACTTTTTTTTCGAACTTTTTTTTCGAACTTTTTTTTCGAACTTTTTTTTCGAACTTTTTTTCGAAAATTTTTTTGAAAATTTTTTTCCAAAATTTTTTCGGAATTTTTTTTCAAAATTTTTTTCGAAATTTTTTTTCAAAATTTTTTTTCAAAATTTTTTTTCAAAATTTTTTTTCAAAATTTTTTTTCAAAATTTTTTTTCAAAATTTTTTTTCAAAATTTTTTTTCAAAATTTTTTTTCAAAAGTTTTTTTCAAATTTTTTTTTCAAAATTTTTTTTCAAAATTTTTTTTCAAATTTTTTTTTCAAAATTTTTTTTCAAAATTTTTTTTCAAATTTTTTTTTCAAAATTTTTTTTTTAAATTTTTTTTCAAAATTTTTTTTCAAAATTTTTTTCAAAATATTTTTTCAAAATTTTTTTTCAAAATTTTTTTTCAAAATTTTTTTTCAAAATTTTTTTTCAAAATTTTTTTTCAAAATTTTTTTTCAAAAGTTTTTTTCAAAATTTTTTTTCAAAATTTTTTTTCAAAATTTTTTTTCAAAATTTTTTTTCAAAATTTTTTTTCAAATTTTTTTTTCAAAATTTTTTTTCAAATTTTTTTTTCAAAATTTTTTTTCAAAATTTTTTTTCAAAATTTTTTTTCAAATTTTTTTTTCAAAATTTTTTTTCAAAATTTTTTTTCAAATTTTTTTTTCAAAATTTTTTTTCAAAATTTTTTTTCAAAATTTTTTTTCAAAATTTTTTTTCAAATTTTTTTTTCAAAATTTTTTTTCAAATTTTTTTTTCAAAATTTTTTTTCAAAATTTTTTTTCAAAATTTTTTTTCAAATTTTTTTTCAAAAGTTTTTTTCAAAATTTTTTTTCAAAATTTTTTTTCAAAATTTTTTTCAAAATTTTTTTTCAAAATTTTTATTCAAAATTTTTTTTCAAATTTTTTTTTTTAATTTTTTTTCAAAATTTTTTTTCAAAATTTTTTTTTTAAAATTTTTTTTCAAAATTTTTTTTCAAAATTTTTTTTCAAAATTTTTTTTCAAAATTTTTTTCAAAATATTTTTTCAAAATTTTTTTTCAAAATTTTTTTTCAAAATTTTTTTTCAAAATTTTTTTTAACAAAATTTTATTTCAAAATTTTTTTTCAAAATTTTTTTTCAAAATTTTTTTTCAAAATTTTTTTTCAAAATTTTTTTTCAAAATTTTTTTTCAAAATTTTTTTTCAAAATTTTTTTTCAAAATTTTTTTTCAAAATTTTTTTTCAAAAGTTTTTTTCAAAATTTTTTTTCAAAATTTTTTTTTCAAAATTTTTTTTCAAAATTTTTTTTCAAAATTTTTTTTCAAATTTTTTTTCAAATTTTTTTTTCAATTTTTTTTTTCAAAATTTTTTTTCAAAATTTTTTTTCAAAATTTTTTTTCAAATTTTTTTTTCAAAATTTTTTTTCAAAATTTTTTTTCAAATTTTTTTTTCAAAATTTTTTTTTTAAATTTTTTTTAAAAATTTTTTTTCAAAATTTTTTTCAAAATATTTTTTCAAAATTTTTTTTCAAAATTTTTTTTCAAAATTTTTTTTCAAAATTTTTTTTCAAAATTTTTTTTTTAAATTTTTTTTCAAAATTTTTTTTCAAAATTTTTTTTCAAAATTTTTTTTCAAAATTTTTTTTCAAAATTTTTTTTCAAAATTTTTTTTCAAAATTTTTTTTCAAAATTTTTTTTCAAAATTTTTTTTAAAAGTTTTTTTCAAAATTTTTTTTCAAAATTTTTTTTCAAAATTTTTTTTCAAATTTTTTTTTCAAATTTTTTTTTCAAATTTTTTTTTCAAAATTTTTTTTCAAAATTTTTTTTCAAAATTTTTTTTCAAAATTTTTTTTAAAAATATTTTTTCAAAATTTTTTTTCAAAATTTTTTTTCAAAATTTTTTTTCAAAATTTTTTTTCAAAATTTTTTTTCAAAATTTTTTTTCAAAATTTTTTTTCAAAATTTTTTTTCAAAATTTTTTTTCAAAATTTTTTTTCAAAATTTTTTTTCAAAATTTTTTTTCAAAATTTTTTTTCAAAATTTTTTTTCAAAATTTTTTTTCAAAATTTTTTTTCAAAAGTTTTTTTCAAAATTTTTTTTCAAAATTTTTTTTCAAAATTTTTTTTCAAAATTTTTTTTCAAAATTTTTTTTCAAATTTTTTTTTCAAATTTTTTTTTCAAATTTTTTTTTCAAAATTTTTTTTCAAATTTTTTTTTCAAAATTTTTTTTCAAAATTTTTTTTCAAATTTTTTTTTCAAAATTTTTTTTAAAAATTTTTTTTCAAAATTTTTTTTAAAAATTTTTTTTCAAATTTTTTTTTCAAAATTTTTTTTCAAAATTTTTTTTCAAATTTTTTTTCAAAATTTTTTTTCAAAATTTTTTTTCAATTTTTTTTTTCAAAATTTTTTTTCAAAATTTTTTTTCAAATTTTTTTTTCAAAATTTTTTTTCAAATTTTTTTTTTAATTTTTTTTCAAAATTTTTTTCAAAATTTTTTTTCAAAATTTTTTTTCTAAATTTTTTTTCAAAATTTTTTTTCAAAATTTTTTTTCAAAATTTTTTTCAAAATATTTTTTCAAAATTTCTTTTCAAAATTTTTTTTCAAAATTTTTTTTCAAAACTTTTTTTCAAAATTTTTTTTCAAAATTTTTTTTCAAAATTTTTTTTCAAAATTTTTTTTCAAAATTTTTTTTCAAATTTTTTTTTCAAAATTTTTTTTCAAAATTTTTTTCAAAATATTTTTTCAAAATTTCTTTTCAAATTTTTTTTTCAAAATTTTTTTTCAAAACTTTTTTTCAAAATTTTTTTTCAAAATTTTTTTTCAAAATTTTTTTTCAAAATTTTTTTTCAAAATTTTTTTTCAAATTTTTTTTTCAAAATTTTTTTTCAAATTTTCAAATTTTTTTTTCAAATTTTTTTTTCAAAATTTTTTTTCAAATTTTTTTTTCAAAATTTTTTTTCAAAATTTTTTTTCAATTTTTTTTTTTTTTTTTTAAAAAATTTTTTTTCAAAATTTTTTTTCAAAATTTTTTTTCAAATTTTTTTTTCAAAATTTTTTTTCAAATTTTTTTTCAAAATTTTTTTTCAAAATTTTTTTTCAATTTTTTTTTTCAAAATTTTTTTTCAAAATTTTTTTTCAAATTTTTTTTTCAAAATTTTTTTTCAAATTTTTTTTTTTAAATTTTTTTTCAAAATTTTTTTCAAAATTTTTTTTCAAAATTTTTTTTCAAAATTTTTTTTCAAAATTTTTTTTCAAAATTTTTTTTCAAAATTTTTTTCAAAATTTTTTTTCAAAATTTTTTTTCAAAATTTTTTTTCAAATTTTTTTTTCAAAATTTTTTTTCACATTTTTTTTCAAAATTTTTTTTCAAAATTTTTTTTCAATTTTTTTTTTCAAAATTTTTTTTCAAAATTTTTTTTCAAATTTTTTTTTCAAAATTTTTTTTCAAATTTTTTTTTTTAAATTTTTTTTCAAAATTTTTTTCAAAATTTTTTTTCAAAATTTTTTTTCAAAATTTTTTTTCAAAATTTTTTTTCAAAATTTTTTTCAAAATATTTTTTCAAAATTTTTTTTCAAAATTTTTTTTCAAAATTTTTTTTCAAAATTTTTTTTCAATATTTTTTTTCAAAATTTTTTTTCAAAATTTTTTTTCAAAATTTTTTTTCAAAATTTTTTTTCAAAATTTTTTTTCAAAATTTTTTTTCAAAATTTTTTTTCAAAATTTTTTTTCAAAATTTTTTTTCAAAAGTTTTTTTCAAAATTTTTTTTCAAATTTTTTTTTCAAAATTTTTATTCAAAATTTTTTTTCAAAATTTTTTTTCAAATTTTGTTTTCAAATTTTTTTTTCAAATTTTTTTTCAAAATTTTTTTTCAAAATTTTTTTCAAAATTTTTTTTCAAAATTTTTTTTCAAAATTTTTTTTCAAAATTTTTTTTCAAATCAAAAGTTTTTTTCAAAATTTTTTTTCAAAATTTTTTTTCAAAATTTTTTTTCAAAATTTTTTTTCAAAATTTTTTTTCAAAATTTTTTTTCAAATTTTTTTTTCAAATTTTTTTTTCAAATTTTTTTTTCAAAATTTTTTTTCAAAATTTTTTATTTTAAATTTTTTTTTCAAATTTTTTTTTCAAAATTTTTTTTCAAAATTTTTTTTCAAATTTTTTTTTCAAAATTTTTTTTTAAAAATTTTTTTCAAATTTTTTTTTCAAATTTTTTTTTCAAATTTTTTTTTCAAATTTTTTTTTCAAAATTTTTTTTCAAAATTTTTTTTCAAATTTTTTTTTCAAATTTTTTTTCAAAATTTTTTTTCAAAATTTTTTTTCAAAATTTTTTTTCAAAATTTTTTTTCAAAATTTTTTTTCAAAATTTTTTTTCAAATTTTTTTTTCAAATTTTTTTTTCAAAATTTTTTTTCAAAATTTTTTTTCAAAATTTTTTTTCAAAATTTTTTTTCAAAATTTTTTTTCAAAATTTCTTTTTCAAAATTTTTTTCAATTTTTTTTTCAAAATTTTTTTTCAAAATTTTTTTTCAAAATTTTTTTCGAAAATTTTTTTTCGAAATTTTTTTCGAAATTTTTTTTTCGAAATTTTTTTCGAAAATTTTTTTCAAAATTTTTTTCGAAATTTGTTTTCAAAATTTTTTTTGAAATTTTTTTTCAAAATTTTTTTCGAAATTTTTTTTTCGAAAATTTTTTTCAAATTTTTTTTCGAAATTTTTTTCGAAATTTTTTTTTAAAAATTTTTTTCGAAATTTTTTTCGAAAATTTTTTTCAAAATTTTTTTCGAAAATTTTTTTTCGAAATTTTTTCGAAGAATTTTTTTGAAAATTTTTTTTGGAAATTTTTTTGAAAATTTTTTTTCGAAATTTTTTTTCAAAATTTTTTTCGAAAATTTTTTTTCGAAATTTTTTTCGAAAATTTTTTTTCGAAATTTTTTTAGAAAATTTTTTTCAAAATTTTTTTTCAAAATTTTTTTTTGAAAATTTTTTTCGAAAATTTTTTTTCGAAAATTATTTTCAAGATTTTTTTCGAAAATTTTTTTTCGAAATTTCTTTCGAAAATTTTTTTCGAAAATGTTTTTTTGAAAATTTTTTTCAAAATTTTTTTTCGAAATTTTTTTTGAAAATTTTTTTTCGAAATTTTTTTTAAAAATTTTTTTCGAAAATTTTTTTTCGAAATTTTTTTCGAAAATTTTTTCAAAAATTTTTTTCAAAATTTTTTTCGAAATTTTTTTTCAAAATTTTTTTCGAAATTTTTTTTCAAAATTTTTTTTCGAAATTTTTTTTCGAACTTTTTTTTCGAACTTTTTTTTCGAACTTTTTTTTCGAACTTTTTTTTCGAACTTTTTTTTCGAACTTTTTTTGGAACTTTTTTTCGAAAATTTTTTTGAAAATTTTTTTCCAAAATTTTTTCGGAATTTTTTTTCAAAATTTTTTTCGAAATTTTTTTTCAAAATTTTTTTTCGAAATTTTTTTTCAAAATTTTTTTCGAAAAATTTTTTTCCAAAATTTTTTCGAAAATTTTTTCCAAAATTTTTTTCGAAAATTTTTTTCGAAAATTTTTTTTCGAAATTTTTTTCGAAATTTATTTTGAAAATATTTTTCGAAAAATATTTTTTGAAAATTTTTTTTGGAAATTTTTTTGAAAATTTTTTTTCGAAATTTTTTTTCAACATTTTTTTCGAAATTTTTTTTTTGAAATTTTTTCGAAAATTTTTTTCCAAATTTTTTTTGAAATTTTTTTCGAAAATTTTTTTTCGAAATTTTTTTAAATAATCTTTTTCGAAAATTTTTTTTCGAAATTTTTTTCGAAAAATTTTTTTCCAAAATTTTTTTGAAAATTTTTTTCCAAAATTTTTTTGGAATTTTTTTTCAAAATTTTTTTCGAAATTTTTTTTCAAAATTTTTTTCGAAAATTTTTTTGAAAATTTTTTTCGAAAAATTTTCTTCCAAATTTTTTCGAAAATTTTTTTCAAAATTTTTTTCGAAAATTTTTTTTCGAAATTTTTTTCGAAATTTGAAAATATTTTTCGAAAAATTTTTTTTGAAAATTTTTTTTGGAAATTTTTTTTGGAAATTTTTTTGAAAATTTTTTTTCGAAATTTTTTTCGAAATTTTTTTTTCGAAATTTTTTCGAAATTTTTTTTCCAAATTTTTTTTGAAAATTTTTTTCAAAATTTTTTTTCCAAAATTTTTTTTCAAAATTTTTTCGGAAAATTTTTTTCAAAATTTTTTTCGAAAATTTTTTTTCAAAATTTCTTTCGAAAATTTTTTTCGAAAATTTTTTTCAAAATTTTTTTCGAAAATTTTTTTTTGGAATTTTTTTCAAAATTTTTCTCGAAATGTTTTCTCAAAATTTTTTTCGAACTTTTTTTTCGAACTATTTTTTCGAAATTTTTTTTCGAACTTTTTTTTCGAAATTTTTTTTTGAAATTTTTTTTCGAACTTTTGTTTCGAACTTTTTTTTCGAAATTTTTTTTCGAAAATTTTTTTTCGAAAATTTTTTTCAAGATTTTTTTCGAAAATTTTTTTTCGAAATTTCTTTCGAAAATTTTTTTCGAAAATTTTTTTTCAAAAATTTTTTTCAAAATTTTTTCCAAAAATTTTTTTTCGAAATTTTTTTCGAAAATTTTTTTGAAAATTTTTTTCGAAAAATTTTTTTGCATAATTTTTTTCGAGAAATTTTTTTCCAAGATTTTTTCGAAAATTTTTTTGAAAATTTTTTTCGAAGTTTTTTTTCAAAATTTTTTTCGAAAATTTTTTTTCAAAATTTTTTTCGAAATTTTTTTTTCGAAATTTTTTTCGAAAATTTTTTTCAAAATTTTTTTCGAAATTTGTTTTCAAAATTTTTTTTGAAATTTTTTTTCAAAATTTTTTTCGAAAATTTTTTTTCGAAAATTTTTTTCAAATTTTTTTTCGAAATTTTATTCGAAATTTTTTTTTAAAAATTTTTTTCGAAATTTTTTTCGAAAATTTTTTTCAAAATTTTTTTCGAAAATTTTTTTTCGAAATTTTTTCGAAAAATTTTTTTGAAAATTTTTTTTGGAAATTTCTTTCGAAAATTTTTTTCGAAAATGTTTTTTTGAAAATTTTTTTCAAAATTTTTTTTCGAAATTTTTTTTGAAAATTTTTTTTCGAAATTTTTTTTAAAAATTTTTTTCGAAAATTTTTTTTCGAAATTTTTTTCGAAAATTTTTTCAAAAATTTTTTTCAAAATTTTTTTCGAAATTTTTTTTCAAAATTTTTTTCGAAATTTTTTTTCGAACTTTTTTTTCGAAATTTTTTTTTGAAATTTTTTTTCGAACTTTTGTTTCGAACTTTTTTTTTCGAAATTTTTTTTCGAAATTTTTTTTCGAAATTTTTTTTCGAACTTTTTTTTTGAACTTTTTTTTCGAACTTTTTTTTCGAACTTTTTTTTCGAACTTTTTTTTCGAACTTTTTTTTGGAACTTTTTTTCGAAAATTTTTTTGAAAATTTTTTTCCAAAATTTTTTCGGAATTTTTTTTCAAAATTTTTTTCGAAATTTTTTTTCAAAATTTTTTTTCGAAATTTTTTTTCAAAATTTTTTTCGAAAAATTTTTTTCCAAAATTTTTTCGAAAATTTTTTCCAAAATTTTTTTCGAAAATTTTTTTCGAAAATTTTTTTTCGAAATTTTTTTCGAAATTTATTTTGAAAATATTTTTCGAAAAATATTTTTTGAAAATTTTTTTTGGAAATTTTTTTGAAAATTTTTTTTCGAAATTTTTTTTCAACATTTTTTTCGAAATTTTTTTTTCGAAATTTTTTCGAAAATTTTTTTCCAAATTTTTTTTGAAATTTTTTTCGAAAATTTTTTTTCGAAATTTTTTTAAATAATTTTTTTCGAAAATTTTTTTTCGAAATTTTTTTCGAAAAATTTTTTTCCAAAATTTTTTTGAAAATTTTTTTCCAAAATTTTTTTGGAATTTTTTTTCAAAATTTTTTTCGAAATTTTTTTTCAAAATTTTTTTCGAAATTTTTTTCGAAAATTTTTTTGAAAATTTTTTTCGAAAAATTTTCTTCCAAATTTTTTCGAAAATTTTTTTCAAAATTTTTTTCGAAAATTTTTTTTCGAAATTTTTTTCGAAATTTGAAAATATTTTTCGAAAAATTTTTTTTGAAAATTTTTTTTGGAAATTTTTTTGAAAATTTTTTTTCGAAATTTTTTTCGAAATTTTTTTTTCGAAATTTTTTCGAAATTTTTTTTCCAAATTTTTTTTGAAAATTTTTTTCAAAATTTTTTTTCCAAATTTTTTTTTCAAAATTTTTTCGGAAAATTTTTTTCAAAATTTTTTTTGAAAATTTTTTTTCGAAATTTCTTTCGAAAATTTTTTTCGAAAATTTTTTTTCGAAAATTTTTTTCAAAATTTTTTTCGAAAATTTTTTTTTGGAATTTTTTTCAAAATTTTTCTCGAAATGTTTTCTCAAAATTTTTTTCCAACTTTTTTTTCGAACTATTTTTTCGAAATTTTTTTTCGAACTTTTTTTTCGAAATTGTTTTTTGAAATTTTTTTTCGAACTTTTGTTTCGAACTTTTTTTTCGAAATTTTTTTTCGAAAATTTTTTTTCGAAAATTTTTTTCAAGATTTTTTTCGAAAATTTTTTTTCGAAATTTCTTTCGAAAATTTTTTTCGAAAATTTTTTTTCAAAAATTTTTTTCAAAATTTTTTCCAAAAATTTTTTTTCGAAATTTTTTTCGAAAATTTTTTTGAAAATTTTTTTCGAAAAATTTTTTTGCATAATTTTTTTCGAGAAATTTTTTTCCAAGATTTTTTCGAAAATTTTTTTGAAAATTTTTTTCGAAGTTTTTTTTCAAAATTTTTTTCGAAAATTTTTTTTCGAAATTTTTTTCGAAATTTTTTTTTCGAAATTTTTTTCGAAAATTTTTTTCAAAATTTTTTTCGAAATTTGTTTTCAAAATTTTTTTTGAAATTTTTTTTCAAAATTTTTTTCGAAAATTTTTTTTCGAAAATTTTTTTGAAATTTTTTTTTCGAAATTTTTTTTCAAAATTTTTTTCGAAAATTTTTTTTCGAAATTTTTTTTGAAAATTTTTTTTCGAAATTTTTTTAGAAAATTTTTTTCAAAATTTTTTTTCAAAATTTTTTTTTGAAAATTTTTTTTGAAAATTTTTTTTCGAAAATTATTTTCAAGATTTTTTTCGAAAATTTTTTTTCGAAATTTCTTTCGAAAATTTTTTTCGAAAATGTTTTTTTGAAAATTTTTTTCAAAATTTTTTTTCGAAATTTTTTTTGAAAATTTTTTTTCGAAATTTTTTTTAAAAATTTTTTTCGAAAATTTTTTTTCGAAATTTTTTTCGAAAATTTTTTCAAAAATTTTTTTCAAAATTTTTTTCGAAATTTTTTTTCAAAATTTTTTTCGAAATTTTTTTTCAAAATTTTTTTTCAAAATTTTTTTCGTAAATTTTTTTTCGAGAATTTTTTTCCAATTTTTTTTCGAAAATTTTTTTTCGAAAATTTTTTTTCGAAATTTTTTTCGAAAATTTTTTTGAACATTTTTTTCCAAAATTTTCTCGAAAATTTTTTTAAAATTTTTTTTCGAAAATTTTTTTCAAAATTTTTTTCGTAGATTTTTTTTCGAAATTTTCTTCGAAAATTTTTTTGAGAATTTTTTTACGAAAAATTTTTTTGAAAATTTTTTTTGGAAATTTTTTTGAAAATTTTTTTTCGAAATTTTTTTTCAAAATTTTTTTCGAAAATTTTTTTCGGAAATTTTTTTTCAAATTTTTTTTTCAAAATTTTTTTCGAAAATTTTTTTTCGAAAACTTTTTTTCGAAAATTTTTTTCAAAATTTTTTTTCAAAATTTTTTTTCAAAATTTTTTTTGGAAAATTTTTTTTCGAAAATTATTTTCAAGATTTTTTTCGAAAATTTTTTTTCGAAATTTCTTTCGAAAATTTTTTTCGAAAATGTTTTTTTGAAAATATTTTTCAAAATTATTTTCAAAATTTTTTTCGAAATTTTTTTTCAAAATTTTTTTCGAAATTTTTTTTAAAATTTTTTTTCGACATTTTTTTCGAAAATTTTTTTCGAAATCATTTTCGAAACTATTTTCAAAATTTTTTTCGAAATTTTTTTGCAAAATTTTTTTCGAAAAATTTTTTTCCAAAATTTTTTTGAAAATTTTTTTTCGAAATTTTTTTCGAAATTTTTTTTTCGAAATTTTTGTCGAAAATTTTTTTGAAAATTTTTTTTGAAAATTTTTTTCAAAATTTTTTTTCCAAATTTTTTTTCAAAATTTTTTTCGGAAAATTTTTTTTCGAAAACTTTTTTCAAAATTATTTTCGAAAATTTTTTTGCAAAATTTTTTTCGAAATTTTTTTTTCAAAATTTTTTTCGAATATTTTTTTTTGAAATTTTTTTCAAAACTTTTTTCGAAAATTTTTTTCAAAATTTTTTTCGAAATGTTTTTCGAAATTTTTTTCGAAAATGTTTTTCAAAATTTTTTTCGAAATTTTTTTCGAAAATTTTTTTGAAAATTTTTTACGAAAATTTTTTTTGAAAATTTTTTTTGGAAATTTTTTTGAAAATTTTTTTCAAAATTTTTTTCGAAAATTTTTTTTCGAAAATTTTTTTCAAAATTTTTTTCGAAAATTTTTTTTCGAAATTTTTTCGAAAATTTTTTTGAAAATTTTTTTCCAAAAATGTTTTTGCAAAATTTTTTTCGAAATTTTTTTTTCAAAATTTTTTTCGAAAATTTTTTTTTGAAATTTTTTTCGAAAATTTTTTCGAAAATTTCTTTCAAAATTTTTTTCGAAATTTTTTTCGAAAATTTTTTTTCGAAATTTTTTTAAATAATTTTTTTCGAAAATTTTTTTTCGAAATTTTTTTTGGAAAACTTTTTTTCCAAAATTTTTTTGAAAATTTTTTTCCAAAATTTTTTCGGAATTTTTTTTCAAAATTTTTTTCGAAATTTTTTTTCAAAATTTTTTTCGAAATTTTTTTCGAAAATTTTTTTCAAAATTTTTTTCGAAAAATTTTCTTCCAAATTTTTTCGAAAATTTTTTTCAAAATTTTTTTCGAAAATTTTTTCGAAAATTTTTTTTCGAAATTTTTTTCGAAATTTGAAAATATTTTTCGAAAAATTTTTTTAAAAATTTTTCTGGAAATTTTTTTGAAAATTTTTTTTCGAAATTTTTTTTTAACATTTTTTTCGAAAATTTTTTTTCGAAATTTTTTCGAAAATTTTTTTCCAAATTTTTTTTGATATTTTTTTCAAAATTTTTTTTCCAAATTTTTTTTCAAAATTTTTTCGGAAAATTTTTTTTCGAAAATTTTTTTCAAAATTTTTTTCGAATTTTCGAACTCTTTTTTCGAACTCTTTTTTCGAACTCTTTTTTCGAACTTTTTTTTCGAACTTTTTTTTCGAACTTTTTTTTCGAACTTTTTTTCGAAAATTTTTTTGAAAATTTTTTTCCAAAATTTTTTCGGAATTTTTTTTCAAAATTTTTTTCGAAATTTTTTTTCAAAATTTTTTTTCGAAATTTTTTTTCAAAATTTTTTTCGAAAAATTTTTTTCCAAAATTTTTTCGAAAATTTTTTCCAAAATTTTTTTCGAAAATTTTTTTTCGAAATTTCTTTCGAAAATTTTTTTCGAAAATTTTTTTTCGAAAATTTTTTTCAACATTTTTTTCGAAAATTTTTTTTTGGAATTTTTTTCAAATTTTTTTTTCGAAATTTTTTTTCAAAATTTTTTTCGAAAAATTTTTTTCCAAAATTTTTTCGAAAATTTTTTCCAAAATTTTTTTCGAAAATTTTTTTTCGAAATTTTTTTTCGAACTTTTTTTTCGAACTTTTTTTTCGAACTTTTTTTTCGAACTTTTTTTTCGAACTTTTTTTTCGAACTTTTTTTCGAAAATTTTTTTGAAAATTTTTTTCCAAAATTTTTTCGGAATTTTTTTTCAAAATTTTTTTCGAAATTTTTTTTCAAAATTTTTTTTCAAAATTTTTTTTCAAAATTTTTTTTCAAAATTTTTTTTCAAAATTTTTTTTCAAATTTTTTTTTCAAATTTTTTTTCAAAAATTTTTTTCAAAATTTTTTTTCAAATTTTTTTTTCAAAATTTTTTTTCAAAATTTTTTTTCAAATTTTTTTTTCAAAATTTTTTTTCAAAATTTTTTTTCAAATTTTTTTTTCGAAATTTTTTTTTTAAATTTTTTTTCAAAATTTTTTTTCAAAATTTTTTTCAAAATATTTTTTCAAAATTTTTTTTCAAAATTTTTTTTCAAAATTTTTTTTCAAAATTTTTTTTCAAAATTTTTTTTCAAAATTTTTTTTCAAAATTTTTTTTCAAAATTTTTTTTCAAAATTTTTTTTCAAAATTTTTTTTCAAAATTTTTTTTCAAAATTTTTTTTCAAAAGTTTTTTTCAAAATTTTTTTTCAAAATTTTTTTTCAAAATTTTTTTTCAAAATTTTTTTTCAAAATTTTTTTTCAAATTTTTTTTTCAAAATTTTTTTTCAATTTTTTTTTTCAAAATTTTTTTTCAAAATTTTTTTTCAAAATTTTTTTTCAAATTTTTTTTTCAAAATTTTTTTTCAAAATTTTTTTTCAAATTTTTTTTTCAAAATTTTTTTTCAAAATTTTTTTTCAAAATTTTTTTTAAAATTTTTTTTTCAAAATTTTTTTTCAAAATTTTTTTTCAAAATTTTTTTTCAAAATTTTTTTTCAAAATTTTTTTTCAAATTTTTTTTCAAAATTTTTTTTCAAAATTTTTTTTCAAAATTTTTTTTCAAAATTTTTTTTCAAAATTTTTTTTCAAAATTTTTTTTCAAATTATTTTTTTAAAATTTTTTTTCAAAATTTTTTTTCAAAATTTTTTTTTTTAAATTTTTTTTCAAAATTTTTTTAAAAATTTTTTTTCAAAATTTTTTTTCAAAATTTTTTTTCAAAATTTTTTTCAAAATATTTTTTCAAAATTTTTTTTCAAAATTTTTTTTCAAAATTTTTTTTCAAAATTTTTTTTCAAAATTTTATTTCAAAATTTTTTTTCAAAATTTTTTTTCAAAATTTTTTTTCAAAATTTTTTTTCAAAATTTTTCAAAATTTTTTTTCAAAATTTTTTTTCAAAATTTTTTTTCAAAATTTTTTTTCAAAATTTTTTTTCAAAATTTTTTTTCAAAATTTTTTTTCAAAAGTTTTTTTCAAAATTTTTTTTCAAAATTTTTTTTCAAAATTTTTTTTCAAAATTTTTTTTCAAATTTTTTTTTCAAATTTTTTTTTCAATTTTTTTTTCAAAATTTTTTTTCAAAATTTTTTTTCAAAATTTTTTTTCAAATTTTTTTTTTCAAATTTTTTTTCAAAATTTTTTTTCAAAATTTTTTTTTCAAAATTTTTTTTCAAAATTTTTTTTCAAAATTTTTTTTCAAAATTTTTTTCAAAATATTTTTTCAAAATTTTTTTTCAAAATTTTTTTTCAAAATTTTTTTTCAAAATTTTTTTTCAAAATTTTTTTTCAAAATTTTTTTTCAAAATTTTTTTTCAAAATTTTTTTTCAAAATTTTTTTTCAAAATTTTTTTTCAAAATTTTTTTTCAAAATTTTTTTTCAAAATTTTTTTTCAAAATTTTTTTTCAAAATTTTTTTTCAAAATTTTTTTTCAAAATTTTTTTCAAAATTTTTTTTCAAAATTTTTATTCAAAATTTTTTTTCAAAATTTTTTTTCAAACGTTTTTTTCAAAATTTTTTTTCAAAATTTTTTTTCAAAATTTTTTTTCAAATTTTTTTTTAAATTTTTTTTTCAAATTTTTTTTTCAAAATTTTTTTTCAAAATTTTTTTTCAAAATTTTTTTTCAAAATTTTTTTTAAAAATATTTTTTCAAAATTTTTTTTCAAAATTTTTTTTCAAAATTTTTTTTCAAAATTTTTTTTCAAAATTTTTTTTCAAAATTTTTTTTCAAAATTTTTTTTCAAAATTTTTTTTCAAAATTTTTTTTCAAAATTTTTTTTCAAAATTTTTTTTCAAAATTTTTTTTTAAAATTTTTTTTCAAAATTTTTTTTCAAAATTTTTTTTCAAAATTTTTTTTCAAAATTTTTTTTCAAAATTTTTTTTCAAAATTTTTTTTCAAATTTTTTTTTCAAAATTTTTTTTCAAAAGTTTTTTTTAAAATTTTTTTTCAAAATTTATTTCAAAATTTTTTTTCAAAATTTTTTTTCAAATTTTTTTTTCAAATTTTTTTTTCAAATTTTTTTTTCAAATTTTTTTTTCAAATTTTTTTTTCAAATTTTTTTTTCAAAATTTTTTTTCAAATTTTTTTTTCAAATTTTTTTTTCAAAATTTTTTTTTCAATTTTTTTTTTCAAAATTTTTTTTAAAAATTTTTTTTCAAAATTTTTTTTGAAAATTTTTTTTCAAATTTTTTTTTCAAAATTTTTTTTCAATTTTTTTTTCAAAATTTTTTTTCAGAAATTTTTTTCAATTTTTTTTTTCAAAATTTTTTTTCAAAATTTTTTTTCAAATTTTTTTTTCAAAATTTTTTTTCAAATTTTTTTTTTAAATTTTTTTTGGAATTTTTTTTCGAAATTTTTTTCGAACTTTTTTTTCGAACTTTTTTTTCGATCTTTTTTTTCGAACTTTTTTTCGAAAATTTTTTTGAAAATTTTTTTCCAAAATTTTTTCGGAATTTTTTTTCAAAATTTTTTTTTAAATTTTTTTTTCAAATTTTTTTTTCAAAATTTTTTTCAAAATTTTTTTTCAAATTTTTTTTTCAAAATTTTTTTTCAAAATTTTTTTTCAAAATTTTTTTTCAAAATTTTTTTTCAAATTTTTTTTTCAAAATTTTTTTTCAAATTTTTTTTCAAAATTTTTTTTCAAAATTTTTTTTCAAAATTTTTTTTCAAAATTTTTTTTCAAAATTTTTTTTCAAAATTTTTTTTCAAAATTTTTTTTCAAATTTTTTTTTCAAAATTTTTTTTCAAAATTTTTTTTCAAAATTTTTTTCAAAATTTTTTTCGAAAATTTTTTTCGAAAATTTTTTTTCGAAATTTTTTTCGAAATTTGAAAATATTTTTCGAAAATTTTTTTTTAAAATTTTTCTGGAAATTTTTTTGAAAATTTTTTTTCGAAATTTTTTTTCGAAATTTTTTCGAAAATTTTTTTCCAAATTTTTTTTGAATATTTTTTTCAAAATTTTTTTTCCAAATTTTTTTTCAAAATTTTTTCGGAAAATGTTTTTTCGAAAATTTTTTTCAAAATTTTTTTCGAATTTTCGAACTCTTTTTTCGAACTCTTTTTTCGAACTTTTTTTTCGAAATTGTTTTTCGAACTTTTTTTTCGAAATTTTTTTCGAACTTTTTTTTCGAACTTTTTTTTCGAACTTTTTTTTCGAAATTTTTTTTCGAAATTTTTTTTCGAAATTTTTTTTCGAAATTTTTTTTCGAATTTTTTTTTCGAAATTTTTTTTCGAAATTTTTTTTCGAACTTTTTTTTCGAACTTTTTTTTCGAACTTTTTTTTCGAACTTTTTTTTCGAAATTTTTTTTCGAACTTTTTTTTCGAACTTTTTTTTTGGAATTTTTTTTCGAAATTTTTTTCGAACTTTTTTTTCGAACTTTTTTTTCGAACTTTTTTTTCGAACTTTTTTTCGAAAATTTTTTTGAAAATTTTTTTCCAAAATTTTTTCGGAATTTTTTTTCAAAATTTTTTTCGAAATTTTTTTTCAAAATTTTTTTTCGAAATTTTTTTTCAAAATTTTTTTCGAAAAATTTTTTTCCAAAATTTTTTCGAAAATTTTTTCCAAAATTTTTTTCGAAAATTTTTTTTCGAAATTTCTTTCGAAAATTTTTTTCGAAAATTTTTTTCAAAATTTTTTTCGAAAATTTTTTTTTGGAATTTTTTTCAAATTTTTTTTTCGAAATTTTTTTTCAAAATTTTTTTCGAAAAATTTTTTTCCAAAATTTTTTCGAAAATTTTTTGCAAAATTTTTTTCGAAAATTTTTTTTCGAAATTTTTTTTCGAACTTTTTTTTCGAACTTTTTTTTCGAACTTTTTTTTCGAACTTTTTTTTCGAACTTTTTTTCGAAAATTTTTTTGAAAATTTTTTTCCAAAATTTTTTCGGAATTTTTTTTCAAAATTTTTTTCGAAATTTTTTTTCAAAATTTTTTTTCAAAATTTTTTTTCAAAATTTTTTTTCAAAATTTTTTTTCAAAATTTTTTTTCAAAATTTTTTTTCAAAATTTTTTTTCAAAATTTTTTTTCAAAAGTTTTTTTCAAAATTTTTTTTCAAAATTTTTTTTCAAAATTTTTTTTCAAAATTTTTTTTCAAAATTTTTTTTCAAATTTTTTTTTCAAATTTTTTTTTCAAATTTTTTTTCAAATTTTTTTTCAAAATTTTTTTTCAAAATTTTTTTTCAAATTTTTTTTTCAAAATTTTTTTTCAAAATTTTTTTTCAAATTTTTTTTTCAAAATTTTTTTTCAAAATTTTTTTTCAAATTTTTTTTTCAAAATTTTTTTTTAAAATTTTTTTTCAAAATTTTTTTTCAAAATTTTTTTCAAAATATTTTTTCAAAATTTTTTTTCAAAATTTTTTTTCAAAATTTTTTTTCAAAATTTTTTTTCAAAATTTTTTTTCAAAATTTTTTTTCAAAAGTTTTTTTCAAAATTTTTTTTCAAAATTTTTTTTCAAAATTTTTTTTCAAAATTTTTTTTCAAAATTTTTTTTCAAAATTTTTTTTCAAATTTTTTTTTCAAAATTTTTTTTCAAATTTTTTTTTCAAAATTTTTTTTCAAAATTTTTTTTCAAAATTTTTTTTCAAATTTTTTTTTCAAAATTTTTTTTCAAAATTTTTTTTCAAATTTTTTTTTCAAAATTTTTTTTCAAAATTTTTTTTCAAAATTTTTTTTCAAAATTTTTTTTCAAATTTTTTTTTCAAAATTTTTTTTCAAATTTTTTTTTCAAAATTTTTTTTCAAAATTTTTTTTCAAAATTTTTTTTCAAATTTTTTTTCAAAAGTTTTTTTCAAAATTTTTTTTCAAAATTTTTTTTCAAAATTTTTTTTCAAAATTTTTTTTCAAAATTTTTTTTAAAAATATTTTTTCAAAATTTTTTTTCAAAATTTTTTTTCAAAATTTTTTTTCAAAATTTTTTTTCAAAATTTTTTTTCAAAATTTTTTTTCAAAATTTTTTTTCAAAATTTTTTTTCAAAATTTTTTTTCAAAATTTTTTTTCAAAATTTTTTTTCAAAATTTTTTTTCAAAATTTTTTTTCAAAATTTTTTTTCAAAATTTTTTTTCAAAATTTTTTTTCAAAATTTTTTTTCAAAATTTTTTTTCAAAATTTTTTTTCAAAATTTTTTTTCAAATTTTTTTTTCAAAATTTTTTTTCAAAAGTTTTTTTCAAAATTTTTTTTCAAAATTTTTTTTCAAAATTTATTTCAAAATTTTTTTTCAAAATTTTTTTTCAAATTTTTTTTTCAAATTTTTTTTTCAAATTTTTTTTTCAAATTTTTTTTTCAAATTTTTTTTTCAAAATTTTTTTTCAAAATTTTTTTTCAAATTTTTTTTCAAAATTTTTTTTCAAAATTTTTTTTCAATTTTTTTTTTCAAAATTTTTTTTCAAATTTTTTTTTCAAAATTTTTTTTCAAAATTTTTTTTTAAATTTTTTTCAAAATTTTTTTCAAAATTTTTTTTCAAATTTTTTTTTCAAAATTTTTTTTCAAAATTTTTTTTTCAAAATTTTTTTTCAAAATTTTTTTCAAAATATTTTTTCAAAATTTCTTTTCAAAATTTTTTTTCAAAATTTTTTTTCAAAATTTTTTTTCAAAATTTTTTTTCAAAATGTTTTTTCAAAATTTTTTTTCAAAATTTTTTTTCAAAATTTTTTTTCAAATTTTTTTTTCAAAATTTTTTTTCAAATTTTTTTTTCAAATTTTTTTTTCAAATTTTTTTTTCAAATTTTTTTTTCAAAAATTTTTTTCAAATTTTTTTTTCAAATTTTTTTTTCAAATTTTTTTTTCAAAATTTTTTTTCAAATTTTTTTTTCAAATTTTTTTTTCAAAATTTTTTTTTCAATTTTTTTTTTCAAAATTTTTTTTAAAAATTTTTTTTCAAAATTTTTTTTGAAAATTTTTTTTCAAATTTTTTTTTCAAAATTTTTTTTCAATTTTTTTTTCAAAATTTTTTTTCAAAATTTTTTTTCACTTTTTTTTTTCAAAATTTTTTTTCAAAATTTTTTTTCAAATTTTTTTTTCAAAATTTTTTTTCAAATTTTTTTTTTAAATTTTTTTTGAAATTTTTTTTCGAAATTTTTTTCGAACTTTTTTTTCGAACTTTTTTTTCGATCTTTTTTTTCGAACTTTTTTTCGAAAATTTTTTTGAAAATTTTTTTCCAAAATTTTTTCGGAATTTTTTTTCAAAATTTTTTTTTAAATTTTTTTTTCAAATTTTTTTTTCAAAATTTTTTTCAAAATTTTTTTTCAAATTTTTTTTTCAAAATTTTTTTTCAAAATTTTTTTTCAAAACTTTTTTTCAAAATTTTTTTTCAAATTTTTTTTTCAAAATTTTTTTTCAAATTTTTTTTCAAAATTTTTTTCCAAATTTTTTTTCAAAATTTTTTTTCAAAATTTTTTTTCAAAATTTTTTTTCAAAATTTTTTTTCAAATTTTTTTTTCAAAATTTTTTTTCAAAATTTTTTTTCAAAATTTTTTTCAAAATTTTTTTCGAAAATTTTTTTCGAAAATTTTTTTTCGAAATTTTTTTCGAAATTTGAAAATATTTTTCGAAAATTTTTTTTTTAAATTTTTCTGGAAATTTTTTTGAAAATTTTTTTTCGAAATTTTTTTTTAACATTTTTTTCGAAAATTTTTTTTCGAAATTTTTTCGAAAATTTTTTTCCAAATTTTTTTTGAATATTTTTTTCAAAATTTTTTTTCCAAATTTTTTTTCAAAATTTTTTCGGAAAATTTTTTTTCGAAAATTTTTTTCAAAATTTTTTTCGAATTTTCGAACTCTTTTTTCGAACTCTTTTTTCGAACTCTTTTTTCGAACTTTTTTTTCGAAATTGTTTTTCGAACTTTTTTTTCGAAATTTTTTTCGAACTTTTTTTTCGAACTTTTTTTTCGAACTTTTTTTTCGAAATTTTTTTTCGAAATTTTTTTTCGAAATTTTTTTTCGAAATTTTTTTTCGAAATTTTTTTTCGAAATTTTTTTTCGAATTTTTTTTTCGAAATTTTTTTTCGAAATTTTTTTTCGAACTTTTTTTTCGAACTTTTTTTTCGAACTTTTTTTTCGAACTTTTTTTTCGAAATTTTTTTTCGAACTTTTTTTTCGAACTTTTTTTTTGGAATTTTTTTTCGAAATTTTTTTCGAACTTTTTTTTCGAACTTTTTTTTCGAACTGTTTTTTCGAACTTTTTTTCAAAATTTTTTTCGAAAAATTTTTTTCCAAAATTTTTTCGAAAATTTTTTCCAAAATTTTTTTCGAAAATTTTTTTTCGAAATTTCTTTCGAAAATTTTTTTCGAAAATTTTTTTCAAAATTTTTTTCGAAAATTTTTTTTTGGAATTTTTTTCAAATTTTTTTTTCGAAATTTTTTTTCAAAATTTTTTTCGAAAAATTTTTTTCCAAAATTTTTTCGAAAATTTTTTGCAAAATTTTTTTCGAAAATTTTTTTTCGAAATTTTTTTTCGAACTTTTTTTTCGAACTTTTTTTTCGAACTTTTTTTTCGAACTTTTTTTTCGAACTTTTTTTCGAAAATTTTTTTGAAAATTTTTTTCCAAAATTTTTTCGGAATTTTTTTTCAAAATTTTTTTCGAAATTTTTTTTCAAAATTTTTTTTCAAAATTTTTTTTCAAAATTTTTTTTCAAAATTTTTTTTCAAAATTTTTTTCGAAATTTTTTTTCAAAATTTTTTTTCAAAATTTTTTTTCAAAATTTTTTTTCAAAATTTTTTTTCAAAAGTTTTTTTCAAAATTTTTTTTCAAAATTTTTTTTCAAAATTTTTTTTCAAAATTTTTTTTCAAAATTTTTTTTCAAATTTTTTTTTCAAATTTTTTTTTCAAATTTTTTTTTCAAATTTTTTTTCAAAATTTTTTTTCAAAATTTTTTTTCAAATTTTTTTTTCAAAATTTTTTTTCAAAATTTTTTTTCAAATTTTTTTTTCAAAATTTTTTTTCAAAATTTTTTTTCAAATTTTTTTTTCAAAATTTTTTTTTAAAATTTTTTTTCAAAATTTTTTTTCAAAATTTTTTTCAAAATATTTTTTCAAAATTTTTTTTCAAAATTTTTTTTCAAAATTTTTTTTCAAATTTTTTTTTCAAAATTTTTTTTCAAAATTTTTTTTCAAAAGTTTTTTTCAAAATTTTTTTTCAAAATTTTTTTTCAAAATTTTTTTTCAAAATTTTTTTTCAAAATTTTTTTTCAAAATTTTTTTTCAAATTTTTTTTTCAAAATTTTTTTTCAAATTTTTTTTTCAAAATTTTTTTTCAAAATTTTTTTTCAAAATTTTTTTTCAAATTTTTTTTTCAAAATTTTTTTTCAAAATTTTTTTTCAAATTTTTTTTTCAAAATTTTTTTTCAAAATTTTTTTTCAAAATTTTTTTTCAAAATTTTTTTTCAAATTTTTTTTTCAAAATTTTTTTTCAAATTTTTTTTTCAAAATTTTTTTTCAAAATTTTTTTTCAAAATTTTTTTTCAAATTTTTTTTCAAAAGTTTTTTTCAAAATTTTTTTTCAAAATTTTTTTTCAAAATTTTTTTTCAAAATTTTTTTTCAAAATTTTTTTTAAAAATATTTTTTCAAAATTTTTTTTCAAAATTTTTTTTCAAAATTTTTTTTCAAAATTTTTTTTCAAAATTTTTTTTCAAAATTTTTTTTCAAAATTTTTTTTCAAAATTTTTTTTCAAAATTTTTTTTCAAAATTTTTTTTCAAAATTTTTTTTCAAAATTTTTTTTCAAAATTTTTTTTCAAAATTTTTTTTCAAAATTTTTTTTCAAAATTTTTTTTCAAAATTTTTTTTCAAAATTTTTTTTCAAAATTTTTTTTCAAAATTTTTTTTCAAATTTTTTTTTCAAAATTTTTTTTCAAAAGTTTTTTTCAAAATTTTTTTTCAAAATTTTTTTTCAAAATTTATTTCAAAATTTTTTTTCAAAATTTTTTTTCAAATTTTTTTTTCAAATTTTTTTTTCAAATTTTTTTTTCAAATTTTTTTTCAAATTTTTTTTTCAAAATTTTTTTTCAAAATTTTTTTTCAAATTTTTTTTCAAAATTTTTTTTCAAAATTTTTTTTCAATTTTTTTTTTCAAAATTTTTTTTCAAATTTTTTTTTCAAAATTTTTTTTCAAAATTTTTTTTTAAATTTTTTTCAAAATTTTTTTCAAAATTTTTTTTCAAATTTTTTTTTCAAAATTTTTTTTCAAAATTTTTTTTTCAAAATTTTTTTTCAAAATTTTTTTCAAAATATTTTTTCAAAATTTCTTTTCAAAATTTTTTTTCAAAATTTTTTTTCAAAATTTTTTTTCAAAATTTTTTTTCAAAATGTTTTTTCAAAATTTTTTTTCAAAATTTTTTTTCAAAATTTTTTTTCAAATTTTTTTTTCAAAATTTTTTTTCAAATTTTTTTTTCAAATTTTTTTTTCAAATTTTTTTTTCAAATTTTTTTTTCAAAAATTTTTTTCAAATTTTTTTTCAAATTTTTTTTTCAAATTTTTTTTTCAAAATTTTTTTTCAAATTTTTTTTCAAATTTTTTTTTCAAAATTTTTTTTTCAATTTTTTTTTTCAAAATTTTTTTTAAAAATTTTTTTTCAAAATTTTTTTTGAAAATTTTTTTTCAAATTTTTTTTTCAAAATTTTTTTTCAATTTTTTTTTCAAAATTTTTTTTCAAAATTTTTTTTCACTTTTTTTTTTCAAAATTTTTTTTCAAAATTTTTTTTCAAATTTTTTTTTCAAAATTTTTTTTCAAATTTTTTTTTTAAATTTTTTTTGAAATTTTTTTTCGAAATTTTTTTCGAACTTTTTTTTCGAACTTTTTTTCGATCTTTTTTTTCGAACTTTTTTTCGAAAATTTTTTTGAAAATTTTTTTCCAAAATTTTTTCGGAATTTTTTTTCAAAATTTTTTTTTTTTTCAAAAATTTTGAAAAAAAAATTTCAAAATTTTTTTCAAAATTTTTTTTCAAATTTTTTTTTCAAAATTTTTTTTCAAAATTTTTTTTCAAAATTTTTTTTCAAAATTTTTTTTCAAATTTTTTTTTCAAAATTTTTTTTCAAATTTTTTTTCAAAATTTTTTTTCAAAATTTTTTTTCAAAATTTTTTTTCAAAATTTTTTTTCAAAATTTTTTTTCAAAATTTTTTTTCAAATTTTTTTTTCAAAATTTTTTTTCAAAATTTTTTTTCAAAATTTTTTTCAAAATTTTTTTCGAAAATTTTTTTCGAAAATTTTTTTTCGAAATTTTTTTCGAAATTTGAAAATATTTTTCGAAAATTTTTTTTTTAAATTTTTCTGGAAATTTTTTTGAAAATTTTTTTTCGAAATTTTTTTTTAACATTTTTTTCGAAAATTTTTTTTCGAAATTTTTTCGAAAATTTTTTTCCAAATTTTTTTTGAATATTTTTTTCAAAATTTTTTTTCCAAATTTTTTTTCAAAATTTTTTCGGAAAATTTTTTTTCGAAAATTTTTTTCAAAATTTTTTTTCAAAATTTTTTTTCAAATTTTTTTTTCAAAATTTTTTTTCAAAATTTTTTTTCAAAAGTTTTTTTCAAAATTTTTTTTCAAAATTTTTTTTCAAAATTTTTTTTCAAAATTTTTTTTCAAAATTTTTTTTCAAAATTTTTTTTCAAATTTTTTTTTCAAAATTTTTTTTCAAATTTTTTTTTCAAAATTTTTTTTCAAAATTTTTTTTCAAAATTTTTTTTCAAATTTTTTTTTCAAAATTTTTTTTCAAAATTTTTTTTCAAATTTTTTTTTCAAAATTTTTTTTCAAAATTTTTTTTCAAAATTTTTTTTCAAAATTTTTTTTCAAATTTTTTTTTCAAAATTTTTTTTCAAATTTTTTTTTCAAAATTTTTTTTCAAAATTTTTTTTCAAAATTTTTTTTCAAATTTTTTTTCAAAAGTTTTTTTCAAAATTTTTTTTCAAAATTTTTTTTCAAAATTTTTTTTCAAAATTTTTTTTCAAAATTTTTTTTAAAAATATTTTTTCAAAATTTTTTTTCAAAATTTTTTTTCAAAATTTTTTTTCAAAATTTTTTTTCAAAATTTTTTTTCAAAATTTTTTTTCAAAATTTTTTTTCAAAATTTTTTTTCAAAATTTTTTTTCAAAATTTTTTTTCAAAATTTTTTTTCAAAATTTTTTTTCAAAATTTTTTTTCAAAATTTTTTTTCAAAATTTTTTTTCAAAATTTTTTTTCAAAATTTTTTTTCAAAATTTTTTTTCAAAATTTTTTTTCAAAATTTTTTTTCAAATTTTTTTTTCAAAATTTTTTTTCAAAAGTTTTTTTCAAAATTTTTTTTCAAAATTTTTTTTCAAAATTTATTTCAAAATTTTTTTTCAAAATTTTTTTTCAAATTTTTTTTTCAAATTTTTTTTTCAAATTTTTTTTTCAAATTTTTTTTTCAAATTTTTTTTTCAAAATTTTTTTTCAAAATTTTTTTTCAAATTTTTTTTCAAAATTTTTTTTCAAAATTTTTTTTCAATTTTTTTTTTCAAAATTTTTTTTCAAATTTTTTTTTCAAAATTTTTTTTCAAAATTTTTTTTTAAATTTTTTTCAAAATTTTTTTCAAAATTTTTTTCAAATTTTTTTTTCAAAATTTTTTTTCAAAATTTTTTTTTCAAAATTTTTTTTCAAAATTTTTTTCAAAATATTTTTTCAAAATTTCTTTTCAAAATTTTTTTTCAAAATTTTTTTTCAAAATTTTTTTTCAAATTTTTTTTCAAAATGTTTTTTCAAAATTTTTTTTCAAAATTTTTTTTCAAAATTTTTTTTCAAATTTTTTTTTCAAAATTTTTTTTCAAATTTTTTTTTCAAATTTTTTTTTCAAATTTTTTTTTCAAATTTTTTTTTCAAAAATTTTTTTCAAATTTTTTTTTCAAATTTTTTTTTCAAATTTTTTTTTCAAAATTTTTTTTCAAATTTTTTTTTCAAATTTTTTTTTCAAAATTTTTTTTTCAATTTTTTTTTTCAAAATTTTTTTTAAAAATTTTTTTTCAAAATTTTTTTTGAAAATTTTTTTTCAAATTTTTTTTTCAAAATTTTTTTTCAATTTTTTTTTCAAAATTTTTTTTCAAAATTTTTTTTCACTTTTTTTTTTCAAAATTTTTTTTCAAAATTTTTTTTCAAATTTTTTTTTCAAAATTTTTTTTCAAATTTTTTTTTTAAATTTTTTTTGAAATTTTTTTTCGAAATTTTTTTCGAACTTTTTTTTCGAACTTTTTTTTCGATCTTTTTTTTCGAACTTTTTTTCGAAAATTTTTTTGAAAATTTTTTTCCAAAATTTTTTCGGAATTTTTTTTCAAAATTTTTTTTTTTTTCAAAAATTTTGAAAAAAAAATTTCAAAATTTTTTTCAAAATTTTTTTTCAAATTTTTTTTTCAAAATTTTTTTTCAAAATTTTTTTTCAAAATTTTTTTTCAAAATTTTTTTTCAAATTTTTTTTTCAAAATTTTTTTTCAAATTTTTTTTCAAAATTTTTTTTCAAAATTTTTTTTCAAAATTTTTTTTCAAAATTTTTTTTCAAAATTTTTTTTCAAAATTTTTTTTCAAATTTTTTTTTCAAAATTTTTTTTCAAAATTTTTTTTCAAAATTTTTTTCAAAATTTTTTTCGAAAATTTTTTTCGAAAATTTTTTTTCGAAATTTTTTTCGAAATTTGAAAATATTTTTCGAAAATTTTTTTTTTAAATTTTTCTGGAAATTTTTTTGAAAATTTTTTTTCGAAATTTTTTTTTAACATTTTTTTCGAAAATTTTTTTTCGAAATTTTTTCGAAAATTTTTTTCCAAATTTTTTTTGAATATTTTTTTCAAAATTTTTTTTCCAAATTTTTTTTCAAAATTTTTTCGGAAAATTTTTTTTCGAAAATTTTTTTCAAAATTTTTTTCGAATTTTCGAACTCTTTTTTCGAACTCTTTTTTCGAACTCTTTTTTCGAACTTTTTTTTCGAAATTGTTTTTCGAACTTTTTTTTCGAAATTTTTTTCGAACTTTTTTTTCGAACTTTTTTTTCGAACTTTTTTTTCGAAATTTTTTTTCGAAATTTTTTTTCGAAATTTTTTTTCGAAATTTTTTTTCGAAATTTTTTTTCGAAATTTTTTTTCGAATTTTTTTTTCGAAATTTTTTTTCGAAATTTTTTTTCGAACTTTTTTTTCGAACTTTTTTTTCGAACTTTTTTTTCGAACTTTTTTTTCGAAATTTTTTTTCGAACTTTTTTTTCGAACTTTTTTTTTGGAATTTTTTTTCGAAATTTTTTTCGAACTTTTTTTTCGAACTTTTTTTTCGAACTGTTTTTTCGAACTTTTTTTCAAAATTTTTTTCGAAAAATTTTTTTCCAAAATTTTTTCGAAAATTTTTTCCAAAATTTTTTTCGAAAATTTTTTTTCGAAATTTCTTTCGAAAATTTTTTTCGAAAATTTTTTTCAAAATTTTTTTCGAAAATTTTTTTTTGGAATTTTTTTCAAATTTTTTTTTCGAAATTTTTTTTCAAAATTTTTTTCGAAATTTTTTTTCAAAATTTTTTTTCAAAATTTTTTTTCAAAATTTTTTTTCAAAATTTTTTTTCAAAATTTTTTTTCAAATTTTTTTTTCAAATTTTTTTTCAAAAATTTTTTTCAAAATTTTTTTTCAAATTTTTTTTTCAAAATTTTTTTTCAAAATTTTTTTTCAAATTTTTTTTTCAAAATTTTTTTTCAAAATTTTTTTTCAAATTTTTTTTTCGAAATTTTTTTTTTAAATTTTTTTTCAAAATTTTTTTTCAAAATTTTTTTCAAAATATTTTTTCAAAATTTTTTTTCAAAATTTTTTTTCAAAATTTTTTTTCAAAATTTTTTTTCAAAATTTTTTTTCAAAATTTTTTTTCAAAATTTTTTTTCAAAATTTTTTTTCAAAATTTTTTTTCAAAATTTTTTTTCAAAATTTTTTTTCAAAATTTTTTTTCAAAAGTTTTTTTCAAAATTTTTTTTCAAAATTTTTTTCAAAATTTTTTTTCAAAATTTTTTTTCAAAATTTTTTTTCAAAATTTTTTTTCAAATTTTTTTTTAAAATTTTTTTTCAAAATTTTTTTTTAAAATTTTTTTTTTTAAATTTTTTTTCAAAATTTTTTTAAAAATTTTTTTTCAAAATTTTTTTTCAAAATTTTTTTTCAAAATTTTTTTCAAAATATTTTTTCAAAATTTTTTTTCAAAATTTTTTTTCAAAATTTTTTTCAAAATTTTTTTTCAAAATTTTATTTCAAAATTTTTTTTCAAAATTTTTTTTCAAAATTTTTTTTCAAAATTTTTTTTCAAAATTTTTCAAAATTTTTTTTCAAAATTTTTTTTCAAAATTTTTTTTCAAAATTTTTTTTCAAAATTTTTTTTCAAAATTTTTTTTCAAAATTTTTTTTCAAAATTTTTTTTCAAAAGTTTTTTTCAAAATTTTTTTTCAAAATTTTTTTTCAAAATTTTTTTTCAAAATTTTTTTTCAAATTTTTTTTTCAAATTTTTTTTTCAATTTTTTTTTTCAAAATTTTTTTTCAAAATTTTTTTTCAAAATTTTTTTTCAAATTTTTTTTTTCAAATTTTTTTTCAAAATTTTTTTTCAAAATTTTTTTTTCAAAATTTTTTTTCAAAATTTTTTTTCAAAATTTTTTTTCAAAATTTTTTTCAAAATATTTTTTCAAAATTTTTTTTCAAAATTTTTTTTCAAAATTTTTTTTCAAAATTTTTTTTCAAAATTTTTTTTCAAAATTTTTTTTCAAAATTTTTTTTCAAAATTTTTTTTCAAAATTTTTTTTCAAAATTTTTTTTCAAAATTTTTTTTCAAAATTTTTTTTCAAAATTTTTTTTCAAAATTTTTTTTCAAAATTTTTTTTCAAAATTTTTTTTCAAAATTTTTTTTCAAAATTTTTATTCAAAATTTTTTTTCAAAATTTTTTTTCCAAAGTTTTTTTCAAAATTTTTTTTCAAAATTTTTTTTCAAAATTTTTTTTCAAATTTTTTTTTTAAATTTTTTTTTCAAATTTTTTTTTCAAAATTTTTTTTCAAAATTTTTTTTCAAAATTTTTTTTCAAAATTTTTTTTAAAAATATTTTTTCAAAATTTTTTTTCAAAATTTTTTTTCAAAATTTTTTTTCAAAATTTTTTTTCAAAATTTTTTTTCAAAATTTTTTTTCAAAATTTTTTTTCAAAATTTTTTTTCAAAATTTTTTTTCAAAATTTTTTTTCAAAATTTTTTTTCAAAATTTTTTTTTAAAATTTTTTTTCAAAATTTTTTTTCAAAATTTTTTTTCAAAATTTTTTTTCAAAATTTTTTTTCAAAATTTTTTTTCAAAATTTTTTTTCAAATTTTTTTTTCAAAATTTTTTTTCAAAAGTTTTTTTTAAAATTTTTTTTCAAAATTTATTTCAAAATTTTTTTTCAAAATTTTTTTTCAAATTTTTTTTTCAAATTTTTTTTTCAAATTTTTTTTTCAAATTTTTTTTTCAAATTTTTTTTTCAAATTTTTTTTTCAAAATTTTTTTTCAAATTTTTTTTTCAAATTTTTTTTTCAAAATTTTTTTTTCAATTTTTTTTTTCAAAATTTTTTTTAAAAATTTTTTTTCAAAATTTTTTTTGAAAATTTTTTTTCAAATTTTTTTTTCAAAATTTTTTTTCAATTTTTTTTTCAAAATTTTTTTTCAAAATTTTTTTTCAATTTTTTTTTTCAAAATTTTTTTTCAAAATTTTTTTTCAAATTTTTTTTTCAAAATTTTTTTTCAAATTTTTTTTTTAAATTTTTTTTGGAATTTTTTTTCGAAATTTTTTTCGAACTTTTTTTTCGAACTTTTTTTTCGATCTTTTTTTTCGAACTTTTTTTCGAAAATTTTTTTGAAAATTTTTTTCCAAAATTTTTTCGGAATTTTTTTTCAAAATTTTTTTTTAAATTTTTTTTTCAAATTTTTTTTTCAAAATTTTTTTCAAAATTTTTTTTCAAATTTTTTTTTCAAAATTTTTTTTCAAAATTTTTTTTCAAAATTTTTTTTCAAAATTTTTTTTCAAATTTTTTTTTCAAAATTTTTTTTCAAATTTTTTTTCAAAATTTTTTTTCAAAATTTTTTTTTCAAAATTTTTTTTCAAAATTTTTTTTCAAAATTTTTTTTCAAAATTTTTTTTCAAAATTTTTTTTCAAATTTTTTTTTCAAAATTTTTTTTCAAAATTTTTTTTCAAAATTTTTTTCAAAATTTTTTTCGAAAATTTTTTTCGAAAATTTTTTTTCGAAATTTTTTTCGAAATTTGAAAATATTTTTCGAAAATTTTTTTTTAAAATTTTTCTGGAAATTTTTTTGAAAATTTTTTTTCGAAATTTTTTTTCGAAATTTTTTCGAAAATTTTTTTCCAAATTTTTTTTGAATATTTTTTTCAAAATTTTTTTTCCAAATTTTTTTTCAAAATTTTTTCGGAAAATGTTTTTTCGAAAATTTTTTTCAAAATTTTTTTCGAATTTTCGAACTCTTTTTTCGAACTCTTTTTTCGAACTTTTTTTTCGAAATTGTTTTTCGAACTTTTTTTTCGAAATTTTTTTCGAACTTTTTTTTCGAACTTTTTTTTCGAACTTTTTTTTCTAAATTTTTTTTCGAAATTTTTTTTCGAAATTTTTTTTCGAAATTTTTTTTCGAATTTTTTTTTCGAAATTTTTTTTCGAAATTTTTTTTCGAACTTTTTTTTCGAACTTTTTTTTCGAACTTTTTTTTCGAACTTTTTTTTCGAAATTTTTTTTCGAACTTTTTTTTCGAACTTTTTTTTTGGAATTTTTTTTCGAAATTTTTTTCGAACTTTTTTTTCGAACTTTTTTTTCGAACTTTTTTTTCGAACTTTTTTTCGAAAATTTTTTTGAAAATTTTTTTCCAAAATTTTTTCGGAATTTTTTTTCAAAATTTTTTTCGAAATTTTTTTTCAAAATTTTTTTTCAAAATTTTTTTTCAAAATTTTTTTTCAAAATTTTTTTTCAAAATTTTTTTTCAAAATTTTTTTTCAAAATTTTTTTTCAAAATTTTTTTTCAAAAGTTTTTTTCAAAATTTTTTTTCAAAATTTTTTTTCAAAATTTTTTTTCAAAATTTTTTTTCAAAATTTTTTTTCAAATTTTTTTTTCAAATTTTTTTTTCAAATTTTTTTTTCAAATTTTTTTTCAAAATTTTTTTTCAAAATTTTTTTTCAAATTTTTTTTTCAAAATTTTTTTTCAAAATTTTTTTTCAAATTTTTTTTTCAAAATTTTTTTTCAAAATTTTTTTTCAAATTTTTTTTTCAAAATTTTTTTTTAAAATTTTTTTTCAAAATTTTTTTTCAAAATTTTTTTCAAAATATTTTTTCAAAATTTTTTTTCAAAATTTTTTTTCAAAATTTTTTTTCAAAATTTTTTTTCAAAATTTTTTTTCAAAATTTTTTTTCAAAAGTTTTTTTCAAAATTTTTTTTCAAAATTTTTTTTCAAAATTTTTTTTCAAAATTTTTTTTCAAAATTTTTTTTCAAAATTTTTTTTCAAATTTTTTTTTCAAAATTTTTTTTCAAATTTTTTTTTCAAAATTTTTTTTCAAAATTTTTTTTCAAAATTTTTTTTCAAATTTTTTTTTCAAAATTTTTTTTCAAAATTTTTTTTCAAATTTTTTTTTCAAAATTTTTTTTCAAAATTTTTTTTCAAAATTTTTTTTCAAAATTTTTTTTCAAATTTTTTTTTCAAAATTTTTTTTCAAATTTTTTTTTCAAAATTTTTTTTCAAAATTTTTTTTCAAAATTTTTTTTCAAATTTTTTTTCAAAAGTTTTTTTCAAAATTTTTTTTCAAAATTTTTTTTCAAAATTTTTTTTCAAAATTTTTTTTAAAAATATTTTTTCAAAATTTTTTTTCAAAATTTTTTTTCAAAATTTTTTTTCAAAATTTTTTTTCAAAATTTTTTTTCAAAATTTTTTTTCAAAATTTTTTTTCAAAATTTTTTTTCAAAATTTTTTTTCAAAATTTTTTTTCAAAATTTTTTTTCAAAATTTTTTTTCAAAATTTTTTTTCAAAATTTTTTTTCAAAATTTTTTTTCAAAATTTTTTTTCAAAATTTTTTTTCAAAATTTTTTTTCAAAATTTTTTTTCAAAATTTTTTTTCAAATTTTTTTTTCAAAATTTTTTTTCAAAAGTTTTTTTCAAAATTTTTTTTCAAAATTTTTTTTCAAAATTTATTTCAAAATTTTTTTTCAAAATTTTTTTTCAAATTTTTTTTTCAAATTTTTTTTTCAAATTTTTTTTTCAAATTTTTTTTTCAAATTTTTTTTTCAAAATTTTTTTTCAAAATTTTTTTTCAAATTTTTTTTCAAAATTTTTTTTCAAAATTTTTTTTCAATTTTTTTTTTCAAAATTTTTTTTCAAATTTTTTTTTCAAAATTTTTTTTCAAAATTTTTTTTTAAATTTTTTTCAAAATTTTTTTCAAAATTTTTTTTCAAATTTTTTTTTCAAAATTTTTTTTCAAAATTTTTTTTTCAAAATTTTTTTTCAAAATTTTTTTCAAAATATTTTTTCAAAATTTCTTTTCAAAATTTTTTTTCAAAATTTTTTTTCAAAATTTTTTTTCAAAATTTTTTTTCAAAATGTTTTTTCAAAATTTTTTTTCAAAATTTTTTTTCAAAATTTTTTTTCAAATTTTTTTTTCAAAATTTTTTTTCAAATTTTTTTTTCAAATTTTTTTTTCAAATTTTTTTTTCAAATTTTTTTTTCAAAAATTTTTTTCAAATTTTTTTTTCAAATTTTTTTTTCAAATTTTTTTTTCAAAATTTTTTTTCAAATTTTTTTTTCAAATTTTTTTTTCAAAATTTTTTTTTCAATTTTTTTTTTCAAAATTTTTTTTAAAAATTTTTTTTCAAAATTTTTTTTGAAAATTTTTTTTCAAATTTTTTTTTCAAAATTTTTTTTCAATTTTTTTTTCAAAATTTTTTTTCAAAATTTTTTTTCACTTTTTTTTTTCAAAATTTTTTTTCAAAATTTTTTTTCAAATTTTTTTTTCAAAATTTTTTTTCAAATTTTTTTTTTAAATTTTTTTTGAAATTTTTTTTCGAAATTTTTTTCGAACTTTTTTTTCGAACTTTTTTTTCGATCTTTTTTTTCGAACTTTTTTTCGAAAATTTTTTTGAAAATTTTTTTCCAAAATTTTTTCGGAATTTTTTTTCAAAATTTTTTTTTAAATTTTTTTTTCAAATTTTTTTTTCAAAATTTTTTTCAAAATTTTTTTTCAAATTTTTTTTTCAAAATTTTTTTTCAAAATTTTTTTTCAAAATTTTTTTTCAAAATTTTTTTTCAAATTTTTTTTTCAAAATTTTTTTTCAAATTTTTTTTCAAAATTTTTTTTCAAAATTTTTTTTCAAAATTTTTTTTCAAAATTTTTTTTCAAAATTTTTTTTCAAAATTTTTTTTCAAATTTTTTTTTCAAAATTTTTTTTCAAAATTTTTTTTCAAAATTTTTTTCAAAATTTTTTTCGAAAATTTTTTTCGAAAATTTTTTTTCGAAATTTTTTTCGAAATTTGAAAATATTTTTCGAAAATTTTTTTTTTAAATTTTTCTGGAAATTTTTTTGAAAATTTTTTTTCGAAATTTTTTTTTAACATTTTTTTCGAAATTTTTTTTTCGAAATTTTTTCGAAAATTTTTTTCCAAATTTTTTTTGAATATTTTTTTCAAAATTTTTTTTCCAAATTTTTTTTCAAAATTTTTTCGGAAAATTTTTTTTCGAAAATTTTTTTCAAAATTTTTTTCGAATTTTCGAACTCTTTTTTCGAACTCTTTTTTCGAACTCTTTTTTCGAACTTTTTTTTCGAAATTGTTTTTCGAACTTTTTTTTCGAAATTTTTTTCGAACTTTTTTTTCGAACTTTTTTTTCGAACTTTTTTTTCGAAATTTTTTTTCGAAATTTTTTTTCGAAATTTTTTTTCGAAATTTTTTTTCGAAATTTTTTTTCGAATTTTTTTTTCGAAATTTTTTTTCGAAATTTTTTTTCGAACTTTTTTTTCGAACTTTTTTTTCGAACTTTTTTTTCGAACTTTTTTTTCGAAATTTTTTTTCGAACTTTTTTTTCGAACTTTTTTTTTGGAATTTTTTTTCGAAATTTTTTTCGAACTTTTTTTTCGAACTTTTTTTTCGAACTGTTTTTTCGAACTTTTTTTCAAAATTTTTTTCGAAAAATTTTTTTCCAAAATTTTTTCGAAAATTTTTTCCAAAATTTTTTTCGAAAATTTTTTTTCGAAATTTCTTTCGAAAATTTTTTTCGAAAATTTTTTTCAAAATTTTTTTCGAAAATTTTTTTTTGGAATTTTTTTCAAATTTTTTTTTCGAAATTTTTTTTCAAAATTTTTTTCGAAAAATTTTTTTCCAAAATTTTTTCGAAAATTTTTTGCAAAATTTTTTTCGAAAATTTTTTTTCGAAATTTTTTTTCGAACTTTTTTTTCGAACTTTTTTTTCGAACTTTTTTTTCGAACTTTTTTTTCGAACTTTTTTTCGAAAATTTTTTTGAAAACTTTTTTCCAAAATTTTTTCGGAATTTTTTTTCAAAATTTTTTTCGAAATTTTTTTTCAAAATTTTTTTTCAAAATTTTTTTTCAAAATTTTTTTTCAAAATTTTTTTTCAAAATTTTTTTCGAAATTTTTTTTCAAAATTTTTTTTCAAAATTTTTTTTCAAAATTTTTTTTCAAAATTTTTTTTCAAAAGTTTTTTTCAAAATTTTTTTTCAAAATTTTTTTTCAAAATTTTTTTTCAAAATTTTTTTTCAAAATTTTTTTTCAAATTTTTTTTTCAAATTTTTTTTTCAAATTTTTTTTTCAAATTTTTTTTCAAAATTTTTTTTCAAAATTTTTTTTCAAATTTTTTTTTCAAAATTTTTTTTCAAAATTTTTTTTCAAATTTTTTTTTCAAAATTTTTTTTCAAAATTTTTTTTCAAATTTTTTTTTCAAAATTTTTTTTTAAAATTTTTTTTCAAAATTTTTTTTCAAAATTTTTTTCAAAATATTTTTTCAAAATTTTTTTTCAAAATTTTTTTTCAAAATTTTTTTTCAAATTTTTTTTTCAAAATTTTTTTTCAAAATTTTTTTTCAAAAGTTTTTTTCAAAATTTTTTTTCAAATTTTTTTTTCAAAATTTTTTTTCAAAATTTTTTTTCAAAATTTTTTTTCAAAATTTTTTTTCAAATTTTTTTTTCAAAATTTTTTTTCAAATTTTTTTTTCAAAATTTTTTTTCAAAATTTTTTTTCAAAATTTTTTTTCAAATTTTTTTTTCAAAATTTTTTTTCAAAATTTTTTTTCAAATTTTTTTTTCAAAATTTTTTTTCAAAATTTTTTTTCAAAATTTTTTTTCAAAATTTTTTTTCAAATTTTTTTTTCAAAATTTTTTTTCAAATTTTTTTTTCAAAATTTTTTTTCAAAATTTTTTTTCAAAATTTTTTTTCAAATTTTTTTTCAAAAGTTTTTTTCAAAATTTTTTTTCAAAATTTTTTTTCAAAATTTTTTTTCAAAATTTTTTTTCAAAATTTTTTTTAAAAATATTTTTTCAAAATTTTTTTTCAAAATTTTTTTTCAAAATTTTTTTTCAAAATTTTTTTTCAAAATTTTTTTTCAAAATTTTTTTTCAAAATTTTTTTTCAAAATTTTTTTTCAAAATTTTTTTTCAAAATTTTTTTTCAAAATTTTTTTTCAAAATTTTTTTTCAAAATTTTTTTTCAAAATTTTTTTTCAAAATTTTTTTTCAAAATTTTTTTTCAAAATTTTTTTTCAAATTTTTTTTTCAAAATTTTTTTTCAAAAGTTTTTTTCAAAATTTTTTTTCAAAATTTTTTTTCAAAATTTATTTCAAAATTTTTTTTCAAAATTTTTTTTCAAATTTTTTTTTCAAATTTTTTTTTCAAATTTTTTTTTCAAATTTTTTTTTCAAATTTTTTTTTCAAAATTTTTTTTCAAAATTTTTTTTCAAATTTTTTTTCAAAATTTTTTTTCAAAATTTTTTTTCAATTTTTTTTTTCAAAATTTTTTTTCAAATTTTTTTTTCAAAATTTTTTTTCAAAATTTTTTTTTAAATTTTTTTCAAAATTTTTTTCAAATTTTTTTTTCAAATTTTTTTTTCAAAATTTTTTTTCAAAATTTTTTTTTCAAAATTTTTTTTCAAAATTTTTTTCAAAATATTTTTTCAAAATTTCTTTTCAAAATTTTTTTTCAAAATTTTTTTTCAAAATTTTTTTTCAAAATTTTTTTTCAAAATGTTTTTTCAAAATTTTTTTTCAAAATTTTTTTTCAAAATTTTTTTTCAAATTTTTTTTTCAAAATTTTTTTTCAAATTTTTTTTTCAAATTTTTTTTTCAAATTTTTTTTTCAAATTTTTTTTTCAAAAATTTTTTTCAAATTTTTTTTTCAAATTTTTTTTTCAAATTTTTTTTTCAAAATTTTTTTTCAAATTTTTTTTTCAAATTTTTTTTTCAAAATTTTTTTTTCAATTTTTTTTTTCAAAATTTTTTTTAAAAATTTTTTTTCAAAATTTTTTTTGAAAATTTTTTTTCAAATTTTTTTTTCAAAATTTTTTTTCAATTTTTTTTTCAAAATTTTTTTTCAAAATTTTTTTTCACTTTTTTTTTTCAAAATTTTTTTTCAAAATTTTTTTTCAAATTTTTTTTTCAAAATTTTTTTTCAAATTTTTTTTTTAAATTTTTTTTGAAATTTTTTTTCGAAATTTTTTCGAACTTTTTTTTCGAACTTTTTTTTCGATCTTTTTTTTCGAACTTTTTTTCGAAAATTTTTTTGAAAATTTTTTTCCAAAATTTTTTCGGAATTTTTTTTCAAAATTTTTTTTTTTTTCAAATTTTTTTTTCAAAATTTTTTTCAAAATTTTTTTTCAAATTTTTTTTTCAAAATTTTTTTTCAAAATTTTTTTTCAAAATTTTTTTTCAAAATTTTTTTTCAAATTTTTTTTTCAAAATTTTTTTTCAAATTTTTTTTCAAAATTTTTTTTCAAAATTTTTTTTCAAAATTTTTTTTCAAAATTTTTTTTCAAAATTTTTTTTCAAAATTTTTTTTCAAATTTTTTTTTCAAAATTTTTTTTCAAAATTTTTTTTCAAAATTTTTTTCAAAATTTTTTTCGAAAATTTTTTTCGAAAATGTTTTTTCGAAATTTTTTTCGAAATTTGAAAATATTTTTCGAAAATTTTTTTTTTAAATTTTTCTGGAAATTTTTTTGAAAATTTTTTTTCGAAATTTTTTTTTAACATTTTTTTCGAAAATTTTTTTTCGAAATTTTTTCGAAAATTTTTTTCCAAATTTTTTTTGAATATTTTTTTCAAAATTTTTTTTCCAAATTTTTTTTCAAAATTTTTTCGGAAAATTTTTTTTCGAAAATTTTTTTCAAAATTTTTTTCGAATTTTCGAACTCTTTTTTCGAACTCTTTTTTCGAACTCTTTTTTCGAACTTTTTTTTCGAAATTGTTTTTCGAACTTTTTTTTCGAAATTTTTTTCGAACTTTTTTTTCGAACTTTTTTTTCGAACTTTTTTTTCGAAATTTTTTTTCGAAATTTTTTTTCGAAATTTTTTTTCGAAATTTTTTTTCGAAATTTTTTTTCGAATTTTTTTTTCGAAATTTTTTTTCGAAATTTTTTTTCGAACTTTTTTTTCGAACTTTTTTTTCGAACTTTTTTTTCGAACTTTTTTTTCGAAATTTTTTTTCGAACTTTTTTTTCGAACTTTTTTTTTGGAATTTTTTTTCGAAATTTTTTTCGAACTTTTTTTTCGAACTTTTTTTTCGAACTGTTTTTTCGAACTTTTTTTCAAAATTTTTTTCGAAAAATTTTTTTCCAAAATTTTTCCAAAATTTTTTTCGAAAATTTTTTTTCGAAATTTCTTTCGAAAATTTTTTTCGAAAATTTTTTTCAAAATTTTTTTCGAAAATTTTTTTTTGGAATTTTTTTCAAATTTTTTTTTCGAAATTTTTTTTCAAAATTTTTTTCGAAAAATTTTTTTCCAAAATTTTTTCGAAAATTTTTTGCAAAATTTTTTTCGAAAATTTTTTTTCGAAATTTTTTTTCGAACTTTTTTTTCGAACTTTTTTTTCGAACTTTTTTTTCGAACTTTTTTTTCGAACTTTTTTTCGAAAATTTTTTTGAAAATTTTTTTCCAAAATTTTTTCGGAATTTTTTTTCAAAATTTTTTTCGAAATTTTTTTTCAAAATTTTTTTTCAAAATTTTTTTTCAAAATTTTTTTTCAAAATTTTTTTTCAAAATTTTTTTTCAAAATATTTTTTCAAAATTTTTTTTCAAAATTTTTTTTCAAAAGTTTTTTTCAAAATTTTTTTTCAAAATTTTTTTTCAAAATTTTTTTTCAAAATTTTTTTTCAAAATTTTTTTTCAAAATTTTTTTTCAAATTTTTTTTTCAAATTTTTTTTTCAAATTTTTTTTTCAAATTTTTTTTCAAAATTTTTTTTCAAAATTTTTTTTCAAATTTTTTTTTCAAAATTTTTTTTCAAAATTTTTTTTCAAATTTTTTTTTCAAAATTTTTTTTCAAAATTTTTTTTCAAATTTTTTTTTCAAATTTTTTTTTCAAATTTTTTTTTCAAATTTTTTTTTCAAATTTTTTTTTCAAAATTTTTTTTCAAAATTTTTTTTCAAATTTTTTTTCAAAATTTTTTTTCAAAATTTTTTTTCAATTTTTTTTTTCAAAATTTTTTTTCAAATTTTTTTTTCAAAATTTTTTTTCAAAATTTTTTTTTAAATTTTTTTCAAAATTTTTTTCAAAATTTTTTTTCAAATTTTTTTTTCAAAATTTTTTTTCAAAATTTTTTTTTCAAAATTTTTTTTCAAAATTTTTTTCAAAATATTTTTTCAAAATTTCTTTTCAAAATTTTTTTTCAAAATTTTTTTTCAAAATTTTTTTTCAAAATTTTTTTTCAAAATGTTTTTTCAAAATTTTTTTTCAAAATTTTTTTTCAAAATTTTTTTTCAAATTTTTTTTTCAAAATTTTTTTTCAAATTTTTTTTTCAAATTTTTTTTTCAAATTTTTTTTTCAAATTTTTTTTTCAAAAATTTTTTTCAAATTTTTTTTTCAAATTTTTTTTTCAAATTTTTTTTTCAAAATTTTTTTTCAAATTTTTTTTTCAAATTTTTTTTTCAAAATTTTTTTTTCAATTTTTTTTTTCAAATTTTTTTTTCAAATTTTTTTTTCAAAATTTTTTTTCATTTTTTTTTCAATTTTTTTTCAAATTTTTTTTTCAAATTTTTTTTTCAAAATTTTTTTCAAAATTTTTTTCAAATTTTTTTTCAAAAGTTTTTTTCAAAATTTTTTTTCAAAATTTTTTTTCAAAATTTTTTTTCAAAATTTTTTTTCAAAATTTTTTTAAAAATATTTTTTCAAAATTTTTTTTCAAAATTTTTTTTCAAAATTTTTTTCAAAATTTTTTTTCAAAATTTTTTTTCAAAATTTTTTTTCAAAATTTTTTTTCAAAATTTTTTTTCAAAATTTTTTTTCAAAATTTTTTTTCAAAATTTTTTTTCAAAATTTTTTTTCAAAATTTTTTTTCAAAATTTTTTTTCAAAATTTTTTTTCAAAATTTTTTTTCAAAATTTTTTTTCAAAATTTTTTTTCAAAATTTTTTTTCAAAATTTTTTTTCAAATTTTTTTTTCAAAATTTTTTTTCAAAAGTTTTTTCAAAATTTTTTTTCAAAATTTTTTTTCAAAATTTATTTCAAAATTTTTTTTCAAAATTTTTTTTCAAATTTTTTTTTCAAATTTTTTTTTCAAATTTTTTTTCAAATTTTTTTTTCAAATTTTTTTTGCAAAATTTTTTTTCAAAATTTTTTTTCAAATTTTTTTTCAAAATTTTTTTTCAAAATTTTTTTTCAATTTTTTTTTTCAAAATTTTTTTCAAATTTTTTTTTCAAAATTTTTTTTCAAAATTTTTTTTTAAATTTTTTTCAAAATTTTTTTCAAAATTTTTTTTCAAATTTTTTTTTCAAAATTTTTTTTCAAAATTTTTTTTTCAAATTTTTTTTCAAAATTTTTTTCAAAATATTTTTTCAAAATTTCTTTTCAAAATTTTTTTTCAAAATTTTTTTTCAAAATTTTTTTTCAAAATTTTTTTTCAAAATGTTTTTTCAAAATTTTTTTTCAAAATTTTTTTTCAAAATTTTTTTTCAAATTTTTTTTTCAAAATTTTTTTTCAAATTTTTTTTTCAAATTTTTTTTTCAAATTTTTTTTTCAAATTTTTTTTTCAAAAATTTTTTTCAAATTTTTTTTTCAAATTTTTTTTTCAAATTTTTTTTTCAAAATTTTTTTTCAAATTTTTTTTTCAAATTTTTTTTTCAAAATTTTTTTTTCAATTTTTTTTATTCAAAATTTTTTTAAAAATTTTTTTCAAAATTTTTTTTGAAAATTTTTTTTCAAATTTTTTTTTCAAAATTTTTTTTCAATTTTTTTTTCAAAATTTTTTTTCAAAATTTTTTTTCACTTTTTTTTTTCAAAATTTTTTTTCAAATTTTTTTTCAAATTTTTTTTTCCAAATTTTTTTTCAAATTTTTTTTTTAAATTTTTTTTGAAATTTTTTTTCGAAATTTTTTTCGAACTTTTTTTTCGAACTTTTTTTTCGATCTTTTTTTTCGAACTTTTTTTCGAAAATTTTTTTGAAAATTTTTTTCCAAAATTTTTTCGGAATTTTTTTTCAAAATTTTTTTTTAAATTTTTTTTCAATTTTTTTTTTTTTTCAAATTTTTTTCAAAATTTTTTTTCAAATTTTTTTTTCAAAATTTTTTTTCAAAATTTTTTTTCAAAATTTTTTTTCAAAATTTTTTTCAAATTTTTTTTTCAAAATTTTTTTTCAAATTTTTTTTCAAAATTTTTTTTCAAAATTTTTTTTCAAAATTTTTTTTCAAATTTTTTTTCAAAATTTTTTTTCAAAATTTTTTTTCAAATTTTTTTTTCAAAATTTTTTTTCAAAATTTTTTTTCAAAATTTTTTTCAAAATTTTTTTCGAAAATTTTTTTCGAAAATTTTTTTTCGAAATTTTTTTCGAAATTTGAAATATTTTTCGAAAATTTTTTTTTTAAATTTTTCTGGAAATTTTTTTGAAAATTTTTTTTCGAAATTTTTTTTTAACATTTTTTTCGAAAATTTTTTTTCGAAATTTTTTCGAAAATTTTTTTCCAAATTTTTTTTGAATATTTTTTTCAAAATTTTTTTTCCAAATTTTTTTTCAAAATTTTTTCGGAAAATTTTTTTTCGAAAATTTTTTTCAAAATTTTTTTCGAATTTTCGAACTCTTTTTTCGAACTCTTTTTTCGAACTCTTTTTTCGAACTTTTTTTTCGAAATTGTTTTTCGAACTTTTTTTTCGAAATTTTTTTCGAACTTTTTTTCGAACTTTTTTTTCGAACTTTTTTTTCGAAATTTTTTTCGAAATTTTTTTTCGAAATTTTTTTTCGAAATTTTTTTTCGAAATTTTTTTTCGAATTTTTTTTTCGAAATTTTTTTTCGAAATTTTTTTTCGAACTTTTTTTTCGAACTTTTTTTTCGAACTTTTTTTTCGAACTTTTTTTTCGAAATTTTTTTTCGAACTTTTTTTTCGAACTTTTTTTTTGGAATTTTTTTTCGAAATTTTTTTCGAACTTTTTTTTCGAACTTTTTTTCGAACTGTTTTTTCGAACTTTTTTTCAAAATTTTTTTCGAAAATTTTTTTTCCAAAATTTTTCGAAAATTTTTTCCAAAATTTTTTCGAAAATTTTTTTTCGAAATTTCTTTCGAAAATTTTTTTCGAAAATTTTTTTCAAAATTTTTTTCGAAAATTTTTTTTTGGAATTTTTTTCAAATTTTTTTTTCGAAATTTTTTTTCAAAATTTTTTTCGAAAAATTTTTTTCCAAAATTTTTTCGAAAATTTTTTGCAAAATTTTTTTCGAAAATTTTTTTTCGAAATTTTTTTTCGAACTTTTTTTTCGAACTTTTTTTTCGAACTTTTTTTTCGAACTTTTTTTTCGAACTTTTTTTCGAAAATTTTTTTGAAAATTTTTTTCCAAAATTTTTTCGGAATTTTTCTTCAAAATTTTTTTCGAAATTTTTTTTCAAAATTTTTTTTCAAAATTTTTTTTCAAAATTTTTTTTTAAAATTTTTTTTCAAAATTTTTTTCGAAATTTTTTTTCAAAATTTTTTTTCAAAATTTTTTTTCAAAATTTTTTTTCAAAATTTTTTTTCAAAAGTTTTTTTCAAAATTTTTTTTCAAAATTTTTTTTCAAAATTTTTTTTCAAAATTTTTTTTCAAAATTTTTTTTCAAATTTTTTTTTCAAATTTTTTTTCAAATTTTTTTTTCAAATTTTTTTTCAAAATTTTTTTTCAAAATTTTTTTTCAAATTTTTTTTTCAAAATTTTTTTTCAAAATTTTTTTTCAAATTTTTTTTTCAAAATTTTTTTTCAAATTTTTTTTCAAATTTTTTTTTCAAAATTTTTTTTTAAAATTTTTTTTCAAAATTTTTTTTCAAAATTTTTTTCAAAATATTTTTTCAAAATTTTTTTTCAAAATTTTTTTTCAAAATTTTTTTCAAAATTTTTTTTCAAAATTTTTTTTCAAATTTTTTTTCAAAAGTTTTTTTCAAAATTTTTTTTCAAAATTTTTTTTCAAAATTTTTTTTCAAAATTTTTTTTCAAAATTTTTTTTCAAAATTTTTTTTCAAATTTTTTTTTCAAAATTTTTTTTCAAATTTTTTTTTCAAAATTTTTTTTCAAAATTTTTTTTCAAAATTTTTTTTCAAATTTTTTTTTCAAAATTTTTTTTCAAAATTTTTTTTCAAATTTTTTTTTCAAAATTTTTTTTCAAAATTTTTTTTCAAAATTTTTTTCAAAATTTTTTTCAAATTTTTTTTTCAAATTTTTTTTCAAATTTTTTTTTCAAAATTTTTTTTCAAAATTTTTTTTCAAAATTTTTTTTCAAATTTTTTTTCAAAAGTTTTTTTCAAAATTTTTTTTCAAAATTTTTTTTCAAAATTTTTTTTCAAAATTTTTTTTCAAAATTTTTTTTAAAAATATTTTTTCAAAATTTTTTTTCAAAATTTTTTTTTAAAATTTTTTTTCAAAATTTTTTTTCAAAATTTTTTTTCAAAATTTTTTTTCAAAATTTTTTTTCAAAATTTTTTTTCAAAATTTTTTTTCAAAATTTTTTTTCAAAATTTTTTTTCAAAATTTTTTTTCAAAATTTTTTTTCAAAATTTTTTTTCAAAATTTTTTTTCAAATTTTTTTTCAAAATTTTTTTTCAAAATTTTTTTTCAAAATTTTTTTTCAAAATTTTTTTTCAAAATTTTTTTTCAAATTTTTTTTTCAAAATTTTTTTTCAAAAGTTTTTTTCAAAATTTTTTTTCAAAATTTTTTTTCAAAATTTATTTCAAAATTTTTTTTCAAAATTTTTTTTCAAATTTTTTTTTCAAATTTTTTTTTCAAATTTTTTTTTCAAATTTTTTTTTCAAATTTTTTTTTCAAAATTTTTTTTCAAAATTTTTTTTCAAATTTTTTTTCAAAATTTTTTTTCAAAATTTTTTTTCAATTTTTTTTTTCAAAATTTTTTTCAAATTTTTTTTTCAAAATTTTTTTTCAAAATTTTTTTTTAAATTTTTTTCAAAATTTTTTTCAAAATTTTTTTTCAAATTTTTTTTTCAAAATTTTTTTTCAAAATTTTTTTTCAAAATTTTTTTTCAAAATTTTTTTCAAAATATTTTTTCAAAATTTCTTTTCAAAATTTTTTTTCAAAATTTTTTTTCAAAATTTTTTTTCAAATTTTTTTTTCAAAATGTTTTTTCAAAATTTTTTTTCAAAATTTTTTTTCAAAATTTTTTTTCAAATTTTTTTTTCAAAATTTTTTTTCAAATTTTTTTTTCAAATTTTTTTTTCAAATTTTTTTTTCAAATTTTTTTTTCAAAAATTTTTTTCAAATTTTTTTTTCAAATTTTTTTTTCAAATTTTTTTTTCAAAATTTTTTTTCAAATTTTTTTTTCAAATTTTTTTTTCAAAATTTTTTTTTCAATTTTTTTTTTCAAAATTTTTTTTAAAAATTTTTTTTCAAAATTTTTTTTGAAAATTTTTTTTCAAATTTTTTTTTCAAAATTTTTTTTCAATTTTTTTTTCAAAATTTTTTTTCAAAATTTTTTTTCACTTTTTTTTTTCAAAATTTTTTTTCAAAATTTTTTTTCAAATTTTTTTTTCAAAATTTTTTTTCAAATTTTTTTTTAAATTTTTTTTGAAATTTTTTTTCGAAATTTTTTTCGAACTTTTTTTTCGAACTTTTTTTTCGATCTTTTTTTTCGAACTTTTTTTCGAAAATTTTTTTGAAAATTTTTTTCCAAAATTTTTTCGGAATTTTTTTTCAAAATTTTTTTTTTTTCAAATTTTTTTTTCAAAATTTTTTTCAAAATTTTTTTTCAAATTTTTTTTTCAAAATTTTTTTTCAAAATTTTTTTTCAAAATTTTTTTTCAAAATTTTTTTTCAAATTTTTTTTTCAAAATTTTTTTTCAAATTTTTTTCAAAATTTTTTTTCAAAATTTTTTTTCAAAATTTTTTTTCAAAATTTTTTTTCAAAATTTTTTTTCAAAATTTTTTTTCAAATTTTTTTTTCAAAATTTTTTTTCAAAATTTTTTTTCAAAATTTTTTTCAAAATTTTTTTCGAAAATTTTTTTCGAAAATTTTTTTTCGAAATTTTTTTCGAAATTTGAAAATATTTTTCGAAAATTTTTTTTTAAATTTTTCTGGAAATTTTTTGAAAATTTTTTTTCGAAATTTTTTTTTAACATTTTTTTCGAAATTTTTTCGAAAATTTTTTTCCAAATTTTTTTTGAATATTTTTTTCAAAATTTTTTTTCAAAATTTTTTTTCCAAATTTTTTTTCAAAATTTTTTCGGAAAATTTTTTTTCGAAAATTTTTTTCAAAATTTTTTTCGAATTTTCGAACTCTTTTTTCGAACTCTTTTTTCGAACTCTTTTTTCGAACTTTTTTTTCGAAATTGTTTTTCGAACTTTTTTTTCGAAATTTTTTTCGAACTTTTTTTCGAACTTTTTTTTCGAACTTTTTTTTCGAAATTTTTTTTCGAAATTTTTTTTCGAAATTTTTTTTCGAAATTTTTTTCGAATTTTTTTTCGAACTTTTTTTTCGAACTTTTTTTTCGAACTTTTTTTTCGAAATTTTTTTTCGAACTTTTTTTTCGAACTTTTTTTTGGAATTTTTTTTCGAAATTTTTTTCGAACTTTTTTTTCGAACCTTTTTTTCGAACTGTTTTTTCGAACTTTTTTTCAAAATTTTTTTCGAAAAATTTTTTTCCAAAATTTTTTCGAAAATTTTTTCCAAAATTTTTTTCGAAAATTTTTTTTCGAAATTTCTTTCGAAAATTTTTTTCGAAAATTTTTTTCAAAATTTTTTTCGAAAATTTTTTTTTGGAATTTTTTTCAAATTTTTTTTTCGAAATTTTTTTTCAAAATTTTTTTCCAAAATTTTTTCGAAAATTTTTTGCAAAATTTTTTTCGAAAATTTTTTTTCGAAATTTTTTTTCGAACTTTTTTTTCGAACTTTTTTTTCGAACTTTTTTTTCGAACTTTTTTTTCGAACTTTTTTTCGAAAATTTTTTTGAAAATTTTTTTCCAAAATTTTTTCGGAATTTTTTTTCAAAATTTTTTTCGAAATTTTTTTTCAAAATTTTTTTTCAAAATTTTTTTTCAAAATTTTTTTTCAAAATTTTTTTTCAAAATTTTTTTTCAAAATATTTTTTCAAAATTTTTTTTCAAAATTTTTTTTCAAAAGTTTTTTTCAAAATTTTTTTTCAAAATTTTTTTTCAAAATTTTTTTTCAAAATTTTTTTTCAAAATTTTTTTTCAAATTTTTTTTTCAAATTTTTTTTTCAAATTTTTTTTCAAATTTTTTTTCAAAATTTTTTTTCAAAATTTTTTTTCAAATTTTTTTTTCAAAATTTTTTTTCAAAATTTTTTTTCAAATTTTTTTTTCAAAATTTTTTTTCAAAATTTTTTTTCAAATTTTTTTTTCAAAATTTTTTTTTAAAATTTTTTTTCAAAATTTTTTTTCAAAATTTTTTTCAAAATATTTTTTCAAAATTTTTTTTCAAAATTTTTTTTCAAAATTTTTTTTCAAAATTTTTTTTCAAAATTTTTTTTCAAAAGTTTTTTTCAAAATTTTTTTTTAAAATTTTTTTTCAAAATTTTTTTTCAAAATTTTTTTTCAAAATTTTTTTTCAAATTTTTTTTTCAAAATTTTTTTTCAAATTTTTTTTTCAAAATTTTTTTTCAAAATTTTTTTTCAAAATTTTTTTTCAAATTTTTTTTTCAAAATTTTTTTTCAAAATTTTTTTTCAAATTTTTTTTTCAAAATTTTTTTTCAAAATTTTTTTTCAAAATTTTTTTTCAAAATTTTTTTTCAAATTTTTTTTTCAAAATTTTTTTTCAAATTTTTTTTTCAAAATTTTTTTTCAAAATTTTTTTTCAAAATTTTTTTTCAAATTTTTTTTCAAAAGTTTTTTTCAAAATTTTTTTTCAAAATTTTTTTTCAAAATTTTTTTCAAAATTTTTTTTCAAAATTTTTTTTCAAAATTTTTTTTCAAATTTTTTTTTTTAAATTTTTTTTCAAAATTTTTTTTCAAAATTTTTTTTTTAAAATTTTTTTTCAAAATTTTTTTTCAAAATTTTTTTTCAAAATTTTTTTTCAAAATTTTTTTCAAAATATTTTTTCAAAATTTTTTTTCAAAATTTTTTTTCAAAATTTTTTTTCAAAATTTTTTTTCAAAATTTTATTTCAAAATTTTTTTTCAAAATTTTTTTTCAAAATTTTTTTTCAAAATTTTTTTTCAAAATTTTTTTTCAAAATTTTTTTTCAAAATTTTTTTTCAAAATTTTTTTTCAAAATTTTTTTTCAAAATTTTTTTTCAAAATTTTTTTTCAAAAGTTTTTTTCAAAATTTTTTTTCAAATTTTTTTTTTCAAAATTTTTTTTCAAAATTTTTTTTCAAAATTTTTTTTCAAATTTTTTTTTCAAATTTTTTTTTCAATTTTTTTTTTCAAAATTTTTTTTCAAAATTTTTTTTCAAAATTTTTTTTCAAATTTTTTTTTCAAAATTTTTTTTCAAAATTTTTTTTCAAATTTTTTTTTCAAAATTTTTTTTTTAAATTTTTTTTAAAAATTTTTTTTCAAAATTTTTTTCAAAATATTTTTTCAAAATTTTTTTTCAAAATTTTTTTTCAAAATTGTTTTTCAAAATTTTTTTTTTAAATTTTTTTTCAAAATTTTTTTTCAAAATTTTTTTTCAAAATTTTTTTTCAAAATTTTTTTTCAAAATTTTTTTTCAAAATTTTTTTTCAAAATTTTTTTTCAAAATTTTTTTTCAAAATTTTTTTTCAAAATTTTTTTTCAAAATTTTTTTTAAAAGTTTTTTTCAAAATTTTTTTTCAAAATTTTTTTTCAAAATTTTTTTTCAAATTTTTTTTTCAAATTTTTTTTTCAAATTTTTTTTTCAAAATTTTTTTTCAAAATTTTTTTTCAAAATTTTTTTTCAAAATTTTTTTTAAAAATATTTTTTCAAAATTTTTTTTCAAAATTTTTTTTCAAAATTTTTTTTCAAAATTTTTTTTCAAAATTTTTTTTCAAAATTTTTTTTCAAAATTTTTTTTCAAAATTTTTTTTCAAAATTTTTTTTCAAAATTTTTTTTCAAAATTTTTTTTCAAAATTTTTTTTCAAAATTTTTTTTCAAAATTTTTTTTCAAAATTTTTTTTCAAAATTTTTTTTCAAAATTTTTTTTCAAAAGTTTTTTTCAAAATTTTTTTTCAAAATTTTTTTTCAAAATTTTTTTTCAAAATTTTTTTTCAAAATTTTTTTTCAAATTTTTTTTTCAAATTTTTTTTTCAAATTTTTTTTCAAAATTTTTTTTCAAATTTTTTTTTCAAAATTTTTTTTCAAAATTTTTTTTCAAATTTTTTTTTCAAAATTTTTTTTCAAAATTTTTTTTCAAAATTTTTTTTAAAAATTTTTTTTCAAATTTTTTTTTCAAAATTTTTTTTCAAAATTTTTTTTCAAATTTTTTTTCAAAATTTTTTTTCAAAATTTTTTTTCAATTTTTTTTTTCAAAATTTTTTTTCAAAATTTTTTTTCCAATTTTTTTTTCAAAATTTTTTTTCAAATTTTTTTTTTTAATTTTTTTCAAAATTTTTTTCAAAATTTTTTTTCAAAATTTTTTTTCTAAATTTTTTTTCAAAATTTTTTTTCAAAATTTTTTTTCAAAATTTTTTTCAAAATATTTTTTCAAAATTTCTTTTCAAAATTTTTTTTCAAAATTTTTTTTCAAAACTTTTTTTCAAAATTTTTTTCAAAATTTTTTTTCAAAATTTTTTTTCAAAATTTTTTTCAAAATTTTTTTTCAAATTTTTTTTTCAAAATTTTTTTTCAAAATTTTTTTCAAAATATTTTTTCAAAATTTCTTTTCAAAATTTTTTTTCAAAATTTTTTTTCAAAACTTTTTTTCAAAATTTTTTTTCAAAATTTTTTTTCAAAATTTTTTTCAAAATTTTTTTTCAAAATTTTTTTTCAAATTTTTTTTTCAAAATTTTTTTTCAAATTTTTTTTTCAAATTTTTTTTTCAAATTTTTTTTTCAAATTTTTTTTCAAATTTTTTTTTCAAAATTTTTTTTCAAAATTTTTTTTCAATTTTTTTTTTTTTTTTTTAAAAAATTTTTTTTCAAAATTTTTTTTCAAAATTTTTTTTCAAATTTTTTTTTCAAAATTTTTTTTCAAATTTTTTTTCAAAATTTTTTTTCAAATTTTTTTTCAAATTTTTTTTTCAAAATTTTTTTTCAAAATTTTTTTTCAAATTTTTTTTTGAAAATTTTTTTTTTAAATTTTTTTTAAAAATTTTTTTTCAAAATTTTTTTCAAAATATTTTTTCAAAATTTTTTTTCAAAATTTTTTTTCAAAATTTTTTTTCAAAATTTTTTTTTTAAATTTTTTTTCAAAATTTTTTTTCAAAATTTTTTTTCAAAATTTTTTTTCAAAATTTTTTTTCAAAATTTTTTTTCAAAATTTTTTTTCAAAATTTTTTTTCAAAATTTTTTTTCAAAATTTTTTTTCAAAATTTTTTTTCAAAATTTTTTTTCAAAATTTTTTTTAAAAGTTTTTTTCAAAATTTTTTTTCAAAATTTTTTTTCAAAATTTTTTTTCAAAATTTTTTTTAAAAATATTTTTTCAAAATTTTTTTTCAAAATTTTTTTTCAAAATTTTTTTTCAAAATTTTTTTTCAAAATTTTTTTTCAAAATTTTTTTTCAAAATTTTTTTTCAAAATTTTTTTTCAAAATTTTTTTTCAAAATTTTTTTTCAAAATTTTTTTTCAAAATTTTTTTTCAAAATTTTTTTTCAAAATTTTTTTTCAAAATTTTTTTTCAAAATTTTTTTTCAAAAGTTTTTTTCAAAATTTTTTTTCAAAATTTTTTTTCAAAATTTTTTTTCAAAATTTTTTTTCAAAATTTTTTTTCAAATTTTTTTTTCAAATTTTTTTTTCAAATTTTTTTTTCAAAATTTTTTTTCAAATTTTTTTTTCAAAATTTTTTTTCAAAATTTTTTTTCAAATTTTTTTTTCAAAATTTTTTTTCAAAATTTTTTTTCAAAATTTTTTTTAAAAATTTTTTTTCAAATTTTTTTTTCAAAATTTTTTTTCAAAATTTTTTTTCAAATTTTTTTTCAAAATTTTTTTTCAAAATTTTTTTTCAATTTTTTTTTTCAAAATTTTTTTTCAAAATTTTTTTTCCAATTTTTTTTTCAAAATTTTTTTTCAAATTTTTTTTTTTTAATTTTTTTTCAAAATTTTTTTCAAAATTTTTTTTCAAAATTTTTTTTCTAAATTTTTTTTCAAAATTTTTTTTCAAAATTTTTTTTCAAAATTTTTTTCAAAATATTTTTTCAAAATTTCTTTTCAAAATTTTTTTTCAAAATTTTTTTTCAAAACTTTTTTTCAAAATTTTTTTTCAAAATTTTTTTTCAAAATTTTTTTTCAAAATTTTTTTTCAAAATTTTTTTTCAAATTTTTTTTTCAAAATTTTTTTTCAAAATTTTTTTCAAAATTTTTTTTCAAAATTTTTTTCAAAATATTTTTTCAAAATTTCTTTTCAAAATTTTTTTTCAAAATTTTTTTTCAAAACTTTTTTGAAAATTTTTTTTGGAAATTTTTTTGAAATTTTTTTTTCGAAATTTTTTTTCAAAATTTTTTTCAAAATATTTTTTCAAAATTTTTTTTCAAAATTTTTTTTCGAAATTTTTTTAGAAAATTTTTTTCAAAATTTTTTTTCAAAATTTTTTTCGAAAAATGTTTTTGCATAATTTTTTTCGAGAAATTTTTTTCCAAGATTTTTTCGAAAATTTTTTTGAAAATTTTTTTCGAAGTTTTTTTTCAAAATTTTTTTCGAAAATTTTTTTTCGAAATTTTTTTCGAAATTTTTTTTTCGAAATTTTTTTCAAAATTTTTTTTCAAAATTTTTTTTCAAATCAAAAGTTTTTTTCAAAATTTTTTTTCAAAATTTTATTTCAAAATTTTTTTTCAAATTTTTTTTCAAAATTTTTTTTCAAAATTTTTTTTCAAATTTTTTTTTCAAATTTTTTTTTCAAAATTTTTTTTCAAAATTTTTTATTTTAAATTTTTTTTCAAATTTTTTTTTCAAAATTTTTTTTCAAAATTTTTTTTCAAATTTTTTTTTCAAAATTTTTTTTAAAAATTTTTTTTCAAATTTTTTTTTCAAAATTTTTTTTCAAATTTTTTTTTCAAATTTTTTTTTCAAAATTTTTTTTCAAAATTTTTTTTCAAATTTTTTTTTCAAATTTTTTTTCAAAATTTTTTTTCAAAATTTTTTTTCAAAATTTTTTTTCAAAATTTTTTTTCAAAATTTTTTTTCAAAATTTTTTTTCAAAATTTTTTTTCAAATTTTTTTTTCAAAATTTTTTTTCAAAATTTTTTTTCAAATTTTTTTTTCAAAATTTTTTTTCAAAATTTTTTTTCAAAATTTTTTTTCAAAATTTTTTTTCAAATTTTTTTTTCAAAATTTTTTTTCAAAATTTTTTTTCAAAATTTTTTTCAAAATTTTTTTTCAAAATTTTTTTTCAAATTTTTTTTCAAAATTTTATTTCAAAATTTTTTTTCAAAATTTTTTTTCAAAATTTTTTTTCAAAATTTTTTTTCAAAATTTTTTTCAAAATTTTTTTTCAAAATTTTTTTTCAAAATTTTTTTTCAAAATTTTTTTTCAAATTTTTTTTTCAAAATTTTTTTTCAAAATTTTTTTCAAAATTTTTTTTCAAAATTTTTTTTCAAAATTTTTTTTCAAAATTTTTTTTCAAATTTTTTTTTCAAAATTTTTTTTCAAATTTTTTTTCAAAATTTTTTTTCAAAATTTTTTTTCAATTTTTTTTTTCAAAATTTTTTTTCAAAATTTTTTTTCAAATTTTTTTTTCAAAATTTTTTTTCAAATTTTTTTTTTTAAAATTTTTTTTCAAATTTTTTTTCAAAATTTTTTTTCAAAATTTTTTTTCAAAATTTTTTTTCAAAATTTTTTTTCAAAATTGTTTTTCAAAATTATTTTTTAAAATTTTTTTTCAAAATTTTTTTTCAAAATTTTTTTTCAAAATTTTTTTTCAAAATTTTTTTCAAAATTTTTTTTCAAAAGTTTTTTTCAAAATTTATTTTTAAAATTTTTTTTCAAAATATTTTTTCAAAATTTTTTTTCAAAATTTTTTTTAAAATTTTTTTTCAAATTTTTTTTTCAAATTTTTTTTTCAAATTTTTTTTTCAAAATTTTTTTTCAAAATTTTTTTTCAAAATTTTTTTTCAAAATTTTTTTTCAAATTTTTTTTTCAAAATTTTTTTCAAAATTTTTTTTCAAATTTTTTTTTCAAAATTTTTTTTAAAAATTTTTTTTCAAAATTTTTTTTCAAAATTTTTTTTCAATTTTTTTTTTCAAAATTTTTTTTCAAAATTTTTTTTCAAAATTTTTTTTCAAAATTTTTTTTCAAATTTTTTTTCAAAATTTTTTTTCAAAATTTTTTTTCAAAATTTTTTTTCAAAATTTTTTTTCAAAATTTTTTTTCAAAATTTTTTTTCAAAATTTTTTTTCAAATTTCTTTTTCAAATTTTTTTTTCAAATTTTTTTTCAAAATTTTTTTTCAAAATTTTTTTTCAAAATTTTTTTTCAAATTTTTTTTCAAAATTTTTTTTCAAAATTTTTTTTCAAAATTTTTTTTCAAAATTTTTTTTCAAATTTTTTTTCAAAATTTTTTTTCAAAATTTTTTTTGAAAATTTTTTTCCAAATTTTTCGAAAATTTTTTTCGAAAATTTTTTTTTCAAATTTTTTTTTCAAAATTTTTTTTCAAAATTTTTTTTCAAAATTTTTTTTCAAAATTTTTTTTCAAATTTTTTTTTCAAAATTTTTTTTCAAAATTTTTTTTCAAATTTTTTTTTCAAAATTTTTTTTAAAAATTTTTTTCAAAATTTTTTTTCAAAATTTTTTTTCAATTTTTTTTTTCAAAATTTTTTTTCAAAATTTTTTTTCAAAATTTTTTTTCAAAATTTTTTTTCAAATTTTTTTTCAAAATTTTTTTTCAAAATTTTTTTTCAAAATTTTTTTTCAAAATTTTTTTTCAAAATTTTTTTTCAAAATTTTTTTTCAAAATTTTTTTTCAAAATTTTTTTTCAAATTTCTTTTTCAAATTTTTTTTTCAAATTTTTTTTCAAAATTTTTTTTTAAAATTTTTTTTCAAAATTTTTTTTCAAATTTTTTTTCAAAATTTTTTTTCAAAATTTTTTTTCAAAATTTTTTTTCAAAATTTTTTTTCAAATTTTTTTTCAAAATTTTTTTTCAAAATTTTTTTTGAAAATTTTTTTCCAAATTTTTCGAAAATTTTTTTCGAAAATTTTTTTCGAAATTTTTTTTCGAAATTTTTTTCGAAAATTTTTTTTCGAAATTTTTTGCGAAAATATTTTTCAAAATTTTTTTCGAAATTTTTTTCGAAAATTTTTTTCGAAATTTTTTTCGAAAATTTTTTTCGAAATTTTTTTTGGAAAAATTTTTTCCAAAATTTTTTCGAAAATTTTTTTGAAATTTTTTTTCGAAATTTTTTTTCAAAATTATTTTAAAAAGTTTTTTCAAAATTTTTTTTCAAAATTTTTTTTCAAAATTTTTTTTCAAAATGTTTTTTCAAAATTTTTTTTCAAAATTTTTTTTCAAAATTTTTTTTCAAAATTTTTTTTCAAAATTTTTTTTCAAAATTTTTTTTCAAAATTTTTTTTCAAAAGTTTTTTTCAAATTTTTTTTTCAAAATTTTTTTTCAAAATTTTTTTTCAAAATTTTTTTTCAAAATTTTTTTTCAAATTTTTTTTTCAAATTTTTTTTTCAAATTTTTTTTTCAAAATTTTTTTTCAAAATTTTTTTTCAAATTTTTTTTTCAAATTTTTTTTTCAAAATTTGTTTTCAAAATTTTTTTTCAAATTTTTTTTTCAAAATTTTTTTTCAAAATTTTTTTTTCAAATTTTTTTTCAAAATTTTTTTTCAAAATTTTTTTTCAAATTTTTTTTTCAAAATTTTTTTTCAAAATTTTTTTTCAAATTTTTTTTTCAAAATTTTTTTTCAAAATTTTTTTTCAAATTTTTTTTTCAAAATTTTTTTTTTAAATTTTTTTTCAAAATTTTTTTTCAAAATTTTTTTCAAAATATTTTTTCAAAATTTTTTTTAAAAATTTTTTTTCAAAATTTTTTTTCAAAATTTTTTTTCAAAATTTTTTTTCAAAATTTTTTTTCAAAATTTTTTTTCGAAATTTTTTTTCAAAATTTTTTTTCAAAATTTTTTTTCAAAATTTTTTTTCAAAATTTTTTTTCAAAATTTTTTTTCAAAATTTTTTTTCAAAATTTTTTTTCAAAAGTTTTTTTCAAAATTTTTTTTCAAAATTTTTTTTCAAAATTTTTTTTCAAAATTTTTTTTCAAAATTTTTTTTCAAATTTTTTTTTCAAAATTTTTTTTCAAATTTTTTTTTCAAAATTTTTTTTCAAAATTTTTTTTCAAAATTTTTTTTCAAATTTTTTTTTCAAAATTTTTTTTCAAAATTTTTTTTCAAATTTTTTTTTCAAAATTTTTTTTCAAAATTTTTTTTCAAAATTTTTTTTCAAAATTTTTTTTCAAATTTTTTTTTCAAAATTTTTTTTTCAAAATTTTTTTTCAAAATTTTTTTTCAAAATTTTTTTTCAAAATTTTTTTTCAAATTTTTTTTCAAAATTTTTTTTCAAAATTTTTTTTCAAAATTTTTTTTCAAAATTTTTTTTCAAAATTTTTTTTCAAAATTTTTTTTCAAATTTTTTTTTTTAAATTTTTTTTCAAAATTTTTTTTCAAAATTTTTTTTTTTAAATTTTTTTTCAAAATTTTTTTAAAAATTTTTTTTCAAAATTTTTTTTCAAAATTTTTTTTCAAAATTTTTTTCAAAATATTTTTTCAAAATTTTTTTTCAAAATTTTTTTTCAAAATTTTTTTTCAAAATTTTTTTTCAAAATTTTTTTTCAAAATTTTTTTTCAAAATTTTTTTTCAAAATTTTTTTTCAAAATTTTTTTTCAAAATTTTTTTTCAAAATTTTTTTTCAAAATTTTTTTTCAAAATTTTTTTTCAAAATTTTTTTTCAAAATTTTTTTTCAAAATTTTTTTTCAAAATTTTTTTTCAAAATTTTTTTTCAAAATTTTTTTTCAAAAGTTTTTTTCAAAATTTTTTTTCAAAATTTTTTTCAAAATTTTTTTTCAAAATTTTTTTTCAAAATTTTTTTTCAAATTTTTTTATCAAATTTTTTTTTCAATTTTTTTTTTCAAAATTTTTTTTCAAAATTTTTTTTCAAAATTTTTTTTCAAATTTTTTTTTCAAAATTTTTTTTCAAAATTTTTTTTCAAAATTTTTTTTTCAAAATTTTTTTTCAAAATTTTTTTTCAAAATTTTTTTTCAAAATTTTTTTCAAAATATTTTTTCAAAATTTTTTTTCAAAATTTTTTTTCAAAATTTTTTTTCAAAATTTTTTTTCAAAATTTTTTTTCAAAATTTTTTTTCAAAATTTTTTTCAAAATATTTTTTCAAAATTTCTTTTCAAAATTTTTTTTCAAAATTTTTTTTCAAAATTTTTTTTCAAAATTTTTTTTCAAAATTTTTTTTCAAAATTTTTTTTCAAAATTTTTTTTCAAATTTTTTTTTCAAAATTTTTTTTCAAAATTTTTTTTCAAAATTTTTTTTCAAATTTTTTTTTCAAAATTTTTTTCAAAATTTTTTTTCAAATTTTTTTTTCAAAATTTTTTTTCAAAATTTTTTTTCAAAATTTTTTTTCAAAATTTTTTTTCAAATTTTTTTTTCAAAATTTTTTTTCAAATTTTTTTTCAAAATTTTTTTTCAAAATTTTTTTTCAATTTTTTTTTTCAAAATTTTTTTTCAAAATTTTTTTTCAAATTTTTTTTTCAAAATTTTTTTTCAAATTTTTTTTTTAAATTTTTTTTCAAAATTTTTTTCAAAATTTTTTTTCAAAATTTTTTTTCAAAATTTTTTTTCAAAATTTTTTTTCAAAATGTTTTTCAAAATATTTTTTCAAAATTTTTTTTCAAAATTTTTTTTCAAAATTTTTTTTCAAAATTTTTTTTCAAAATTTTTTTTCAAAATTTTTTTTCAAAATTTTTTTTCAAAATTTTTTTTCAAAATTTTTTTTCAAAATTTTTTTTCAAAATTTTTTTTCAAAATTTTTTTTCAAAATTTTTTTTCAAAATTTTTTTTCAAATTTTTTTTCAAAATTTTTTTTCAAAATTTTTTTTCAAAAGTTTTTTTCAAAATTTTTTTTCAAAATTTTTTTTCAAAATTTTTATTCAAAATTTTTTTTCAAAATTTTTTTTCAAATTTTGTTTTCAAATTTTTTTTTCAAATTTTTTTTCAAAATTTTTTTTCAAAATTTTTTTCAAAATTTTTTTTCAAAATTTTTTTCAAAATTTTTTTTCAAATCAAAAGTTTTTTTCAAAATTTTTTTTCAAAATTTTATTTCAAAATTTTTTTTCAAAATTTTTTTTCAAAATTTTTTTTCAAAATTTTTTTTCAAATTTTTTTTTCAAATTTTTTTTTCAAATTTTTTTTTCAAAATTTTTTTTCAAAATTTTTTATTTAAAATTTTTTTTCAAATTTTTTTTTCAAAATTTTTTTTCAAAATTTTTTTTCAAATTTTTTTTCAAAATTTTTTTTTAAAATTTTTTTTCAAATTTTTTTTTCAAAATTTTTTTTCAAATTTTTTTTTCAAATTTTTTTTTCAAAATTTTTTTTCAAAATTTTTTTTCAAATTTTTTTTCAAATTTTTTTTCAAAATTTTTTTTCAAAATTTTTTTTCAAAATTTTTTTTCAAAATTTTTTTTCAAAATTTTTTTTCAAAATTTTTTTTCAAAATTTTTTTTCAAATTTTTTTTTCAAAATTTTTTTTCAAAATTTTTTTTCAAATTTTTTTTTCAAAATTTTTTTTCAAAATTTTTTTTCAAAATTTTTTTTCAAAATTTTTTTTCAAATTTTTTTTTCAAAATTTTTTTTCAAAATTTTTTTTCAAAATTTTTTTCAAAATTTTTTTTCAAAATTTTTTTTCAAATTTTTTTTCAAAATTTTTTTTCAAAATTTTTTTTCAAAATTTTTTTCAAAATTTTTTTCAAAATTTTTTTTCAAAATTTTTTTCAAAATTTTTTTTCAAATTTTTTTTCAAAATTTTTTTTCAAAATTTTTTTTCAAATTTTTTTTTCAAAATTTTTTTCAAAATTTTTTTAAAAATTTTTTTTCAAAATTTTTTTTCAAAATTTTTTTTCAAAATTTTTTTTCAAATTTTTTTTTCAAAATTTTTTTTCAAATTTTTTTTCAAAATTTTTTTTCAAAATTTTTTTTCAATTTTTTTTTCAAAATTTTTTTTCAAAATTTTTTTTCAAATTTTTTTTTCAAAATTTTTTTTCAAATTTTTTTTTTTTAAATTTTTTTTCAAATTTTTTTTCAAAATTTTTTTTCAAAATTTTTTTTCAAAATTTTTTTTCAAAATTTTTTTTCAAAATTGTTTTTCAAAATTATTTTTTAAAATTTTTTTTCAAAATTTTTTTTCAAAATTTTTTTTCAAAATTTTTTTTCAAAATTTTTTTTCAAAATTTTTTTTCAAAATTTTTTTTCAAAATTTTTTTTCAAATTTTTTTTTCAAAATTTTTTTTAAAAATTTTTTTTCAAAATTTTTTTTCAAAATTTTTTTTCAATTTTTTTTTTCAAATTTTTTTTTCAAAATTTTTTTCAAAATTTTTTTTCAAAATTTTTTTTCAAATTTTTTTTCAAAATTTTTTTTCAAAATTTTTTTTCAAAATTTTTTTTCAAAATTTTTTTTCAAAATTTTTTTTCAAAATTTTTTTTCAAAATTTTTTTTCAAATTTCTTTTTCAAATTTTTTTTTCAAATTTTTTTTCAAAATTTTTTTTCAAAATTTTTTTTCAAAATTTTTTTTCAAATTTTTTTTCAAAATTTTTTTTCAAAATTTTTTTTCAAAATTTTTTTTCAAAATTTTTTTTCAAATTTTTTTTCAAAATTTTTTTTCAAAATTTTTTTTGAAAATTTTTTTCCAAATTTTTCGAAAATTTTTTTCGAAAATTTTTTTTTCAAATTTTTTTTTCAAAATTTTTTTTCAAAATTTTTTTTCAAAATTTTTTTTCAAAATTTTTTTTCAAATTTTTTTTTCAAAATTTTTTTTCAAAATTTTTTTTCAAATTTTTTTTTCAAAATTTTTTTTAAAAATTTTTTTTCAAAATTTTTTTTCAAAATTTTTTTTCAATTTTTTTTTTCAAAATTTTTTTTCAAAATTTTTTTTCAAAATTTTTTTTCAAAATTTTTTTTCAAATTTTTTTTCAAAATTTTTTTTCAAAATTTTTTTTCAAAATTTTTTTTCAAAATTTTTTTTCAAAATTTTTTTTCAAAATTTTTTTTCAAAATTTTTTTTCAAATTTCTTTTTCAAATTTTTTTTTCAAATTTTTTTTCAAAATTTTTTTTCAAAATTTTTTTTCAAAATTTTTTTTCAAATTTTTTTTCAAAATTTTTTTTCAAAATTTTTTTTCAAAATTTTTTTTCAAAATTTTTTTTCAAATTTTTTTTCAAAATTTTTTTTCAAAATTTTTTTTGAAAATTTTTTTCCAAATTTTTCGAAAATTTTTTTCGAAAATTTTTTTCGAAATTTTTTTTCGAAATTTTTTTCGAAAATTTTTTTTCGAAATTTTTTGCGAAAATATTTTTCAAAATTTTTTTCGAAATTTTTTTCGAAAATTTTTTTCGAAATTTTTTTCGAAAATTTTTTTCGAAATTTTTTTTGGAAAAATTTTTTCCAAAATTTTTTCGAAAATTTTTTTGAAATTTTTTTTCGAAATTTTTTTTCAAAATTATTTTAAAAAGTTTTTTTCAAAATTTTTTTTCAAAATTTTTTTTCAAAATTTTTTTTCAAAATTTTTTTTCAAAATGTTTTTTCAAAATTTTTTTTCAAAATTTTTTTTCAAAATTTTTTTTCAAAATTTTTTTTCAAAATTTTTTTTCAAAATTTTTTTTCAAAATTTTTTTTCAAAAGTTTTTTTCAAATTTTTTTTTCAAAATTTTTTTTCAAAATTTTTTTTCAAAATTTTTTTTAAAAATTTTTTTCAAATATTTTTTTCAAATTTTTTTTTCAAATTTTTTTTTCAAAATTTTTTTTCAAAATTTTTTTTCAAATTTTTTTTTCAAATTTTTTTTTCAAATTTTTTTTCAAAATTTTTTTTCAAATTTTTTTTTCAAAATTTTTTTTCAAAATTTTTTTTTCAAATTTTTTTTCAAAATTTTTTTTCAAAATTTTTTTTCAAATTTTTTTTTCAAAATTTTTTTTCAAAATTTTTTTTCCAATTTTTTTTTCAAAATTTTTTTTCAAAATTTTTTTTCAAATTTTTTTTACAAAATTTTTTTTTTAAATTTTTTTCAAAATTTTTTTCAAAATTTTTTTCAAAATATTTTTTCAAAATTTTTTTTCAAAATTTTTTTTCAAAATTTTTTTTCAAAATTTTTTTTCAAAATTTTTTTTCAAAATTTTTTTTCAAAATTTTTTTTCGAAATTTTTTTTCAAAATTTTTTTTCAAAATTTTTTTTCAAAATTTTTTTTCAAAATTTTTTTTCAAGATTTTTTTTCAAAATTTTTTTTCAAAATTTTTTTTCAAAAGTTTTTTTCAAAATTTTTTTCAAAATTTTTTTTCAAAATTTTTTTTCAAAATTTTTTTTCAAAATTTTTTTTCAAATTTTTTTTTCAAAATTTTTTTTCAAATTTTTTTTTCAAAATTTTTTTTCAAAATTTTTTTTCAAAATTTTTTTTCAAATTTTTTTTTCAAAATTTTTTTTCAAAATTTTTTTTCAAATTTTTTTTTCAAAATTTTTTTTCAAAATTTTTTTTCAAAATTTTTTTTCAAAATTTTTTTCAAATTTTTTATTCAAAATTTTTTTTCAAAATTTTTTTTCAAAATTTTTTTTCAAAATTTTTTTTCAAAATTTTTTTTCTAATTTTTTTTCAAAATTTTTTTTCAAAATTTTTTTTCAAAATTTTTTTTCAAAATTTTTTTTCAAAATTTTTTTTCAAAATTTTTTTTCAAATTTTTTTTTTAAATTTTTTTTCAAAATTTTTTTTCAAAATTTTTTTTTTTAAATTTTTTTTCAAAATTTTTTTAAAAATTTTTTTTCAAAATTTTTTTTCAAAATTTTTTTTCAAAATTTTTTTCAAAATATTTTTTCAAAATTTTTTTTCAAAATTTTTTTTCAAAATTTTTTTTCAAAATTTTTTTTCAAAATTTTATTTCAAAATTTTTTTTCAAAATTTTTTTTCAAAATTTTTTTTCAAAATTTTTTTTCAAAATTTTTTTTCAAAATTTTTTTTCAAAATTTTTTTTCAAAATTTTTTTTCAAAATTTTTTTTCAAAATTTTTTTTCAAAATTTTTTTTCAAAATTTTTTTTCAAAATTTTTTTTCAAAAGGATTTTTCAAAATTTTTTTTCAAAATTTTTTTTCAAAATTTTTTTTCAAAATTTTTTTCAAAATTTTTTTTCAAATTTTTTTTCAAATTTTTTTTCAATTTTTTTTTTCAAAATTTTTTTTAAAAATGTTTTTTCAAAATTTTTTTTCAAATTTTTTTTTCAAAATTTTTTTTCAAAATTTTTTTTCAAAATTTTTTTTTCAAAATTTTTTTTCAAAATTTTTTTTCAAAATTTTTTTCAAAATTTTTTTCAAAATATTTTTTCAAAATTTTTTTCAAAATTTTTTTTCAAAATTTTTTTTAAAAATTTTTTTTCAAAATTTTTTTTCAAAATTTTTTTTCAAAATTTTTTTTCAAAATTTTTTTTCAAAATTTTTTTTCAAAATTTTTTTTCAAAATTTTTTTTCAAAATTTTTTTTCAAAATTTTTTTTCAAAATTTTTTTTCAAAATTTTTTTTCAAAATTTTTTTTCAAAATTTTTTTCAAAATTTTTTTTCAAAATTTTTTTTCAAAATTTTTTTTCAAAAGTTTTTTTCAAAATTTTTTTTCAAAATTTTTTTCAAAATTTTTTTTCAAATTTTTTTTTCAATTTTTTTTTTCAAATTTTTTTTTCAAAATTTTTTTTCAAAATTTTTTTCAAAATTTTTTTTAAAAATATTTTTTCAAAATTTTTTTTCAAAATTTTTTTTCAAAATTTTTTTTCAAAATTTTTTTTCAAAATTTTTTTTCAAAATTTTTTTTCAAAATTTTTTTTCAAAATTTTTTTTTAAAATTTTTTTTCAAAATTTTTTTTCAAAATTTTTTTTCAAATTTTTTTTCAAAATTTTTTTCAAAATTTTTTTTCAAAATTTTTTTTCAAAATTTTTTTTCAAAAGTTTTTTTCAAAATTTTTTTCAAAATTTTTTTTCAAAATTTTTTTCAAAATTTTTTTCAAAATTTTTTTTCAAATTTTTTTTTCAAATTTTTTTTTCAAATTTTTTTTTCAAAATTTTTTTTCAAATTTTTTTTTCAAAATTTTTTTTCAAAATTTTTTTTCAAATTTTTTTAAAAATTTTTTTTCAAAATTTTTTTTCAAAATTTTTTTTCAAAATTTTTTTCAAAATATTTTTCAAAATTTTTTTTCAAAATTTTTTTTCAAAATTTTTTTCAAAATTTTTTTTCAAAATTTTATTTCAAAATTTTTTTTCAAAATTTTTTTTCAAAATTTTTTTTCAAAATTTTTTTTCAAAATTTTTTTTCAAATTTTTTTTCAAAATTTTTTTTCAAAATTTTTTTTCAAAATTTTTTTTCAAAATTTTTTTTCAAAATTTTTTTTCAAAATTTTTTTTCAAAATTTTTTTTCAAAAGTTTTTTTCAAAATTTTTTTTCAAAATTTTTTTTCAAAATTTTTTTTCAAAATTTTTTTTCAAAATTTTTTTTCAAATTTTTTTCAAATTTTTTTTCAATTTTTTTTTCAAAATTTTTTTAAAAATGTTTTTTCAAAATTTTTTTTCAAATTTTTTTTTCAAAATTTTTTTTCAAAATTTTTTTTCAAAATTTTTTTTTTCAAAATTTTTTTTCAAAATTTTTTTTCAAAATTTTTTTTCAAAATTTTTTTTCAAAATTTTTTTTCAAAATTTTTTTTCAAAATTTTTTTCAAAATATTTTTCAAAATTTTTTTCAAAATTTTTTTCAAATTTTTTCAAATTTTTTCAAAATTTTTTTCAAAATTTTTTTTCAAAATTTTTTTCAAAATTTTTTTCAAAATTTTTTTTCAAAATTTTTTTCAAAATTTTTTTCAAAATTTTTTTCAAAATTTTTTTTCAAAATTTTTTTTCAAAATTTTTTTTCAAAATTTTTTTTCAAAATTTTTTTTCAAAATTTTTTTTCAAAATTTTTTTTCAAAATTTTTTTCAAAAGTTTTTTTCAAAATTTTTTTTCAAAATTTTTTTCAAAATTTTTTTTCAAATTTTTTTTCAATTTTTTTTTTCAAATTTTTTTTTCAAAATTTTTTTCAAAATTTTTTTCAAAATTTTTTTTAAAAATATTTTTTCAAAATTTTTTTTCAAAATTTTTTTCAAAATTTTTTTTCAAAATTTTTTTTCAAAATTTTTTTTCAAAATTTTTTTTCAAAATTTTTTTTCAAAATTTTTTTTCAAAATTTTTTTTTAAAATTTTTTTTCAAAATTTTTTTCAAAATTTTTTTCAAAATTTTTTTTCAAAATTTTTTTTCAAAATTTTTTTCAAATTTTTTTTCAAAATTTTTTTTCAAAAGTTTTTTTCAAAATTTTTTTTCAAAATTTTTTTTCAAAATTTTTTTTCAAAATTTTTTTCAAAATTTTTTTTCAAATTTTTTTTTCAAATTTTTTTTTCAAATTTTTTTTCAAAATTTTTTTTCAAATTTTTTTTTCAAAATTTTTTTTCAAAATTTTTTTTCAAATTTTTTTTTCAAAATTTTTTTTAAAAATTTTTTTTAAAAATTTTTTTTCAAAATTTTTTTTCAAATTTTTTTTCAAAATTTTTTTTCAAAATTTTTTTTCAAATTTTTTTTCAAAATTTTTTTTCAAAATTTTTTTTCAATTTTTTTTTTCAAAATTTTTTTTCAAAATTTTTTTTCAAATTTTTTTTCAAAATTTTTTTCAAATTTTTTTTCAAAATTTTTTTCAAAATTTTTTTTCAAAATTTTTTTTCAAAATTTTTTTTCAAAATTTTTTTTCAAAATTTTTTTTCAAAATTTTTTTCAAAATATTTTTTCAAAATTTCTTTACAAAATTTTTTTTCAAAATTTTTTTTCAAAATTTTTTTTCAAAATTTTTTTTCAAAATTTTTTTTCAAAATTTTTTTTCAAAATTTTTTTTCAAAATTTTTTTCAAAATTTTTTTCAAATTTTTTTTCAAATTTTTTTTTCAAAATTTTTTTTCAAATTTTTTTTTTTAAATTTTTTTTCAAAATTTTTTTCAAAATTTTTTTCAAAATTTTTTTTCAAAATTTTTTTTCAAAATTTTTTTTCAAAATTTTTTTTCAAAATTTTTTTCAAAATATTTTTTCAAAATTTCTTTTCAAAATTTTTTTTCAAAATTTTTTTTCAAAATTTTTTTTCAAAATTTTTTTTCAAAATTTTTTTTCAAAATTTTTTTTCAAAATTTTTTTTCAAAATTTTTTTTCAAATTTTTTTTTCAAAATTTTTTTCAAAATTTTTTTTCAAAATTTTTTTTCAAATTTTTTTTTCAAAATTTTTTTCAAAATTTTTTTTCAAATTTTTTTTTCAAAATTTTTTTTCAAAATTTTTTTTCAAAATTTTTTTTCAAATTTTTTTTCAAAATTTTTTTTCAAATTTTTTTTCAAAATTTTTTTTCAAAATTTTTTTCAAAATTTTTTTTCAAAATTTTTTTTCAAAATTTTTTTTCAAATTTTTTTTCAAATTTTTTATTTCAAAATTTTTTTTCAAAATTTTTTTTCAAAATTTTTTTCAAAATTTTTTTCGAAAATTTTTTTCGAAAATTTTTTTCGAAATTTGAAAATATTTTTCGAAAAATTTTTTTTTAAATTTTTCTGGAAATTTTTTTGAAAATTTTTTTTCGAAATTTTTTTTTAACATTTTTTTCGAAAATTTTTTTTCGAAATTTTTTCGAAAATTTTTTTCCAAATTTTTTTTGAATATTTTTTTCAAAATTTTTTTTCCAAATTTTTTTTCAAAATTTTTTCGGAAAATTTTTTTTCGAAAATTTTTTTCAAAATTTTTTTTCGAATTTTCGAACTCTTTTTTCGAACTCTTTTTTCGAACTCATTTTTCGAACTTTTTTTTCGAAATTGTTTTTCGAACTTTTTTTTCGAAATTTTTTTCGAACTTTTTTTTTCGAACTTTTTTTTCGAACTTTTTTTTTCGAAATTTTTTTTCGAAATTTTTTTTCGAAATTTTTTTTCGAAATTTTTTTTCGAAATTTTTTTCGAAATTTTTTTTCGAATTTTTTTTTCGAAATTTTTTTTCGAAATTTTTTTTCGAACTTTTTTTTCGAACTTTTTTTCGAACTTTTTTTCGAACTTTTTTTTCGAAATTTTTTTTCGAACTTTTTTTTCGAACTTTTTTTTTGGAATTTTTTTTCGAAATTTTTTTCGAACTTTTTTTTCGAACTTTTTTTTCGAACTTTTTTTTCGAACTTTTTTTCGAAAATTTTTTTGAAAATTTTTTTCCAAAATTTTTTCGGAATTTTTTTTCAAAATTTTTTTTCAAAATTTTTTTTCAAATTTTTTTTTCAAAATTTTTTTCAAAATTTTTTTTCAAATTTTTTTTTCAAAATTTTTTTTCAAAATTTTTTTTCAAAATTTTTTTTCAAAATTTTTTTTCAAATTTTTTTTTCAAAATTTTTTTCAAATTTTTTTTCAAAATTTTTTTTCAAAATTTTTTTTCAAAATTTTTTTCAAAATTTTTTTTCAAAATTTTTTTTCAAATTTTTTTTTCAAAATTTTTTTTCAAATTTTTTTTTCAAAATTTTTTTCAAAATTTTTTTCGAAAATTTTTTTCGAAAATTTTTTTTCGAATTTTTTTTCGAAATTTGAAAATATTTTTCGAAAAATTTTTTTTTAAATTTTTCTGGAAATTTTTTTGAAAATTTTTTTTCGAAATTTTTTTTTAACATTTTTTTCGAAAATTTTTTTTCGAAATTTTTTCGAAAATTTTTTTCCAAATTTTTTTTGAATATTTTTTTCAAAATTTTTTTTCCAAATTTTTTTTCAAAATTTTTTCGGAAAATTTTTTTTCGAAAATTTTTTTCAAAATTTTTTTCGAATTTTCGAACTCTTTTTCGAACTCTTTTTTCGAACTCTTTTTTCGAACTCTTTTTTCGAACTTTTTTTTCGAAATTGTTTTTCGAACTTTTTTTTCGAAATTTTTTCGAACTTTTTTTTCGAACTTTTTTTTCGAACTTTTTTTTCGAAATTTTTTTTCGAAATTTTTTTTCGAAATTTTTTTTCGAAATTTTTTTTCGAAATTTTTTTTCGAATTTTTTTTTCGAAATTTTTTTTCGAAATTTTTTTCGAACTTTTTTTTCGAACTTTTTTTTCGAACTTTTTTTTCGAACTTTTTTTTCGAAATTTTTTTTCGAACTTTTTTTTCGAACTTTTTTTTTGGAATTTTTTTTCGAAATTTTTTTCGAACTTTTTTTTCGAACTTTTTTTTCGAACTTTTTTTTCGAACTTTTTTCGAAAATTTTTTGAAAATTTTTTTCCAAAATTTTTTCGGAATTTTTTTTCAAAATTTTTTTCGAAATTTTTTTTCAAAATTTTTTTTCGAAATTTTTTTTCAAAATTTTTTTCGAAAAATTTTTTTCCAAAATTTTTTCGAAAATTTTTACCAAAATTTTTTTCGAAAATTTTTTTTCGAAAATTTTTTCAAAATTTTTTTCGAAAATTTTTTTTTGGAATTTTTTTCAAATTTTTTTTCGAAATTTTTTTTCAAAATGTTTTTCGAAAATTTTTTTCCAAAATTTTTTCGAAAATTTTTTGCAAAATTTTTTTCGAAAATTTTTTTTCGAAATTTTTTTTCGAACTTTTTTTTCGAACTTTTTTTCGAACTTTTTTTCGAACTTTTTTTTCGAACTTTTTTTTCGAACTTTTTTTCGAAAATTTTTTTGAAAATTTTTTTCCAAAAATTTTCGGAATTTTTTTTCAAAATTTTTTCGAAATTTTTTTCAAATTTTTTTTCAAAATTTTTTTCAAAATTTTTTTCAAAATTTTTTTCAAAATTTTTTTCAAAATTTTTTTTCAAAATTTTTTTTCAAAATTTTTTTCAAAATTTTTTTCAAAATTTTTTTTCAAAAGTTTTTTTCAAAATTTTTTTTCAAAATTTTTTTTCAAAATTTTTTTTCAAAATTTTTTTTTAAAATTTTTTTCAAATTTTTTTTTCAAATTTTTTTTTCAAATTTTTTTTTCAAATTTTTTTTCAAAATTTTTTTTCAAAATTTTTTTCAAATTTTTTTTCAAAATTTTTTTTCAAAATTTTTTTCAAATTTTTTTTCAAAATTTTTTTTCAAAATTTTTTTTCAAATTTTTTTTTCAAATTTTTTTTTAAATTTTTTTTCAAAATTTTTTTTCAAAATTTTTTTCAAAATATTTTTTCAAAATTTTTTTCAAAATTTTTTTTCAAAATTTTTTTTCAAAATTTTTTTTCAAAATTTTTTTTCAAAATTTTTTTTCAAAAGTTTTTTTCAAAATTTTTTTTCAAAATTTTTTTTCAAAATTTTTTTTCAAAATTTTTTTTCAAAATTTTTTTTCAAATTTTTTTTTCAAAATTTTTTTTCAAATTTTTTTTTCAAAATTTTTTTTCAAAATTTTTTTTCAAAATTTTTTTTCAAATTTTTTTTTCAAAATTTTTTTTCAAAATTTTTTTTCAAATTTTTTTTTCAAAATTTTTTTTCAAAATTTTTTTTCAAAATTTTTTTTCAAAATTTTTTTTCAAAATTTTTTTTCAAATTTTTTTTTCAAAATTTTTTTTCAAAATTTTTTTTCAAAATTTTTTTTCAAAATTTTTTTTCAAATTTTTTTTCAAAAGTTTTTTTCAAAATTTTTTTTCAAAATTTTTTTTCAAAATTTTTTTTCAAAATTTTTTTTCAAAATTTTTTTAAAAATTTTTTTTCAAATTTTTTTTTTAAATTTTTTTTTCAAAATTTTTTTTCAAAATTTTTTTTTTTAAATTTTTTTTCAAAATTTTTTTCAAAATTTTTTTTCAAAATTTTTTTTCAAAATTTTTTTTCAAAATTTTTTTCAAAATATTTTTTCAAAATTTTTTTTCAAAATTTTTTTTCAAAATTTTTTTTCAAAATTTTTTTTCAAAATTTTATTTCAAAATTTTTTTTCAAAATTTTTTTTCAAAATTTTTTTTCAAAATTTTTTTTCAAAATTTTTTTTCAAAATTTTTTTTCAAAATTTTTTTTCAAAATTTTTTTTCAAAATTTTTTTTCAAAATTCTTTTTCAAAATTTTTTTTCAAAATTTTTTTTCAAAATTTTTTTTCAAAATTTTTTTTCAAAATTTTTTTTCAAAATTTTTTTTCAAAATTTTTTTCAAAAGTTTTTTTCAAAATTTTTTTTCAAAATTTTTTTTTCAAAATTTTTTTTCAAAATTTTTTTTCAAAATTTTTTTTCAAATTTTTTTTTCAAATTTTTTTTTCAATTTTTTTTTTTAAAATTTTTTTTCAAAATTTTTTTTCAAAATTTTTTTTCAAATTTTTTTTCAAAATTTTTTTTCAAAATTTTTTTTCAAATTTTTTTTTCAAAATTTTTTTTAAAAATTTTTTTTAAAAATTTTTTTTCAAAATTTTTTTCAAAATATTTTTTCAAAATTTTTTTTCAAAATTTTTTTTCAAAATTTTTTTTCAAAATTTTTTTTCAAAATTTTTTTTCAAAATTTTTTTTTAAAATTTTTTTTTAAAATTTTTTTTCAAAATTTTTTTTCAAAATTTTTTTTCAAAATTTTTTTTCAAAATTTTTTTTCGAAATTTTTTTTCAAAATTTTTTTTCAAAATTTTTTTTCAAAATTTTTTTTCAAAATTTTTTTTCAAAATTTTTTTTCAAAATTTTTTTTCAAAATTTTTTTTCAAAAGTTTTTTTCAAAATTTTTTTTCAAAATTTTTTTTCAAAATTTTTTTTCAAAATTTTTTTTCAAAATTTTTTTTCAAATTTTTTTTTCAAAATTTTTTTTCAAATTTTTTTTTCAAAATTTTTTTTCAAAATTTTTTTTCAAAATTTTTTTTCAAATTTTTTTTTCAAAATTTTTTTTCAAAATTTTTTTTCAAATTTTTTTTTCAAAATTTTTTTTCCAAATTTTTTTTCAAAATTTTTTTTCCAAATTTTTTTTCAAATTTTTTTTTCAAAATTTTTTTTCAAAATTTTTTTTCAAAATTTTTTTTCAAAATTTTTTTTCAAAATTTTTTTTCAAATTTTTTTTCAAAATTTTTTTTCAAAATTTTTTTTCAAAATTTTTTTTCAAAATTTTTTTTCAAAATTTTTTTTCAAAATTTTTTTTCAAATTTTTTTTTAAAATTTTTTTTCAAAATTTTTTTTCAAAATTTTTTTTTTAAATTTTTTTTCAAAATTTTTTTAAAAATTTTTTTTCAAAATTTTTTTTCAAAATTTTTTCAAAATATTTTTTCAAAATTTTTTTTCAAAATTTTTTTTCAAAATTTTTTTTCAAAATTTTTTTTCAAAATTTTATTTCAAAATTTTTTTTCAAAATTTTTTTTCAAAATTTTTTTTCAAAATTTTTTTTCAAAATTTTTTTTCAAAATTTTTTTTCAAAATTTTTTTTCAAAATTTTTTTTCAAAATTTTTTTTCAAAATTTTTTTTTTAAAATTTTTTTTCAAAATTTTTTTTCAAAATTTTTTTTCAAAATTTTTTTTCAAAAGTTTTTTTCAAAATTTTTTTTCAAAATTTTTTTTCAAAATTTTTTTTCAAAATTTTTTTTCAAAATTTTTTTTCAAATTTTTTTTTCAAATTTTTTTTTCAATTTTTTTTTTCAAAATTTTTTTTCAAAATTTTTTTTCAAAATTTTTTTTCAAATTTTTTTTTCAAAATTTTTTTTCAAAATTTTTTTTCAAAATTTTTTTTTCAAAATTTTTTTTCAAAATTTTTTTTCAAAATTTTTTTTCAAAATTTTTTTCAAAATATTTTTTCAAAATTTTTTTTCAAAATTTTTTTTCAAAATTTTTTTTCAAAATTTTTTTTCAAAATTTTTTTTCAAAATTTTTTTTCAAAATTTTTTTTCAAAATTTTTTTTCAAAATTTTTTTTCAAAATTTTTTTTCAAAATTTTTTTTCAAAATTTTTTTTCAAAATTTTTTTTCAAAATTTTTTTTCAAAATTTTTTTTCAAAATTTTTTTTCAAAATTTTTATTCAAAATTTTTTTTCAAAATTTTTTTTCAAAAGTTTTTTTCAAAATTTTTTTTCAAAATTTTTTTTCAAAATTTTTTTTCAAATTTTTTTTTCAATTTTTTTTTTCAAATTTTTTTTTCAAAATTTTTTTTCAAAATTTTTTTTCAAAATTTTTTTTCAAAATTTTTTTTAAAAATATTTTTTCAAAATTTTTTTTCAAAATTTTTTTTCAAAATTTTTTTTCAAAATTTTTTTTCAAAATTTTTTTTCAAAATTTTTTTTCAAAATTTTTTTTCAAAATTTTTTTTCAAAATTTTTTTTCAAAATTTTTTTTCAAAATTTTTTTTCAAATTTTTTTTTCAAAATTTTTTTTCAAAATTTTTTTTCAAAATTTTTTTTCAAAATTTTTTTTCAAAATTTTTTTTCAAAAGTTTTTTTCAAAATTTTTTTTCAAAATTTTTTTTCAAAATTTTTTTTCAAAATTTTTTTTCAAAATTTTTTTTCAAATTTTTTTTTCAAATTTTTTTTTCAAATTTTTTTTTCAAAATTTTTTTTCAAATTTTTTTTTCAAAATTTTTTTTCAAAATTTTTTTTCAAATTTTTTTTTCAAAATTTTTTTTAAAAATTTTTTTTAAAAATTTTTTTTAAAAATTTTTTTTCAAATTTTTTTTTCAAAATTTTTTTTCAAAATTTTTTTTCAAATTTTTTTTCAAAATTTTTTTTCAAAATTTTTTTCAATTTTTTTTTTCAAAATTTTTTTTCAAAATTTTTTTTCAAATTTTTTTTTCAAAATTTTTTTTCAAATTTTTTTTCAAAATTTTTTTCAAAATTTTTTTTCAAAATTTTTTTTCAAAATTTTTTTTCAAAATTTTTTTTCAAAATTTTTTTTCAAAATTTTTTTCAAAATATTTTTTCAAAATTTCTTTTCAAAATTTTTTTTCAAAATTTTTTTTCAAAATTTTTTTTCAAAATTTTTTTTCAAAATTTTTTTTCAAAATTTTTTTTCAAAATTTTTTTTCAAAATTTTTTTTCAAAATTTTTTTTCAAATTTTTTTTTCAAAATTTTTTTTCAAATTTTTTTTTCAAATTTTTTTTTCAAATTTTTTTTTCAAAATTTTTTTTCAAATTTTTTTTTCAAAATTTTTTTTTAAAATTTTTTTTTCAATTTTTTTTTTCAAAATTTTTTTTAAAAATTTTTTTTCAAAATTTTTTTTGAAAATTTTTTTTCAAATTTTTTTTTCAAAATTTTTTTTCAAATTTTTTTTCAAAATTTTTTTCAAAATTTTTTTTCAATTTTTTTTTTCAAAATTTTTTTTCAAAATTTTTTTTCAAATTTTTTTTTCAAAATTTTTTTTCAAATTTTTTTTTTTAAATTTTTTTTCAAAATTTTTTTCAAAATTTTTTTTCAAAATTTTTTTTCAAAATTTTTTTTCAAAATTTTTTTTCAAAATTTTTTTTCAAAATTTTTTTCAAAATATTTTTTCAAAATTTCTTTTCAAAATTTTTTTTCAAAATTTTTTTTCAAAATTTTTTTTCAAAATTTTTTTTCAAAATTTTTTTTCAATTTTTTTTTTCAAAATTTTTTTTTCAAAATTTTTTTTCAAATTTTTTTTTCAAAATTTTTTTTCAAAATTTTTTTTCAAATTTTTTTTTCAAAATTTTTTTCAAAATTTTTTTTCAAATTTTTTTTTCAAAATTTTTTTTCAAAATTTTTTTTCAAAATTTTTTTTCAAAATTTTTTTTCAAATTTTTTTTTCAAAATTTTTTTTCAAATTTTTTTTCAAAATTTTTTTTCAAAATTTTTTTTCAATTTTTTTTTTCAAAATTTTTTTTCAAAATTTTTTTTCAAATTTTTTCTTCAAAATTTTTTTTCAAATTTTTTTTTTTAAATTTTTTTTCAAAATTTTTTTCAAAATTTTTTTTCAAAATTTTTTTTCAAAATTTTTTTTCAAAATTTTTTTTCAAAATTTTTTTCAAAATATTTTTTCAAAATTTTTTTTCAAAATTTTTTTTCAAAATTTTTTTTCAAAATTTTTTTTCAAAATTTTTTTTCAAAATTTTTTTTCAAAATTTTTTTTCAAAATTTTTTTTCAAAATTTTTTTTCAAAATTTTTTTTCAAAATTTTTTTTTAAAATTTTTTTTCAAAATTTTTTTTCAAAATTTTTTTTCAAAATTTTTTTTCAAAATTTTTTTTCAAAATTTTTTTTCAAAATTTTTTTCAAAATTTTTTTTCAAAATTTTTTTTCAAAATTTTTTTTCAAAATTTTTTTTCAAAAGTTTTTTTCAAAATTTTTTTTCAAAATTTTTTTTCAAAATTTTTTTTCAAAATTTTTATTCAAAATTTTTTTTCAAAATTTTTTTTCAAATTTTGTTTTCAAATTTTTTTTTTCAAATTTTTTTTCAAAATTTTTTTTCAAAATTTTTTTCAAAATTTTTTTTCAAAATTTTTTTTCAAAATTTTTTTTCAAAATTTTTTTTCAAAAGTTTTTTTCAAAATTTTTTTTCAAAATTTTTTTTCAAAATTTTTTTTCAAAATTTTTTTTCAAAATTTTTTTTCAAAATTTTTTTTCAAATTTTTTTTTCAAATTTTTTTTCCAAATTTTTTTTTCAAAATTTTTTTTCAAAATTTTTTTCGAAAATTTTTTTTTGGAAAATTTTTTTCTAAATTATTTTCGAAAATTTTTTTTCAAAATTTATTTTGAAAATTTTTTTTCGAAAATTTGTTTGAAAATTTTTTTCGAAATTTTTTTTCAAAATTTTTTTTCGAAATTTTTTTCGAACATTTTTTTAATATTTTTTTTTGAAATTTTTTTTCAAAATTTTTTTTGAAAATTTTTTTCCAAATTTTTCGAAAATTTTTTTTGGAAATTTTTTTCGAAATTTTTTTTCGAAATTTTTTTCGAAAATTTTTTCGAAAATTTTTTTCGAAATTTTTTTCGAAAAATTTTTTCCAAAATTTTTTCGAAAATTTTTTTGAAATTTTTTTTCGAAATTTTTTTTCAAAATTATTTTAAAAAGTTTTTTCAAAATTTTTTTTCAAAATTTTTTTTCAAAATTTTTTTTCAAAATTTTTTTCAAAATTTTTTTTCAAAATGTTTTTTCAAAATTTTTTTTCAAAATTTTTTTTCAAAATTTTTTTTCAAAATTTTTTTTCAAAATTTTTTTTCAAAATTTTTTTTCAAAATTTTTTTTCAAAAGTTTTTTTCAAATTTTTTTTTCAAAATTTTTTTTCAAAATTTTTTTTCAAAATTTTTTTTCAAAATTTTTTTTCAAAATTTTTTTTCAAATTTTTTTTTCAAATTTTTTTTTTCAAATTTTTTTTTCAAAATTTTTTTTCAAAATTTTTTTTCAAATTTTTTTTTCAAATTTTTTTTTCAAAATTTTTTTTCAAAATTTTTTTTCAAATTTTTTTTTCAAAATTTTTTTTCAAAATTTTTTTTCAAAATTTTTTTTCAAAATTTTTTTTCAAAATTTTTTTTCAAATTTTTTTTTCAAAATTTTTTTTCAAAATTTTTTTTCAAAATTTTTTTTCAAAATTTTTTTTCAAAATTTTTTTTCAAATTTTTTTTCAAAATTTTTTTTCAAAATTTTTTTTCAAAATTTTTTTTCAAAATTTTTTTTCAATTTTTTTTTTCAAAATTTTTTTTCAAAATTTTTTTTCAAAATTTTTTTTCAAAATTTTTTTTCAAAATTTTTTTTCAAAATTTTTTTTCAAATTTTTTTTCAAAACTTTTTTTCAAAATTTTTATTCAAAATTTTTTTTCAAATTTTTTTTTCCAAATTTTTTTTAAAATTTTTTTTCAAAATTTTTTTTCAAAATGTTTTTTCAAATTTTTTTTTCAAAATTTTTTTTCAAAATTTTTTTTCAAATATTTTTTTCAAAATTTTTTTTCAAAATTTTTTTCGAAAATTTTTTTTTGGAAAATTTTTTTCTAAATTATTTTCGAAATTTTTTTTTCAAAATTTTTTTTGAAAATTTTTTTTCGAAAATTTGTTTGAAAATTTTTTTCGAAATTTTTTTTCAAAATTTTTTTTCGAAATTTTTTTCGAACATTTTTTTAATATTTTTTTTTGAAATTTTTTTTGAAATTTTTTTTTGAAAATTTTTTTCCAAATTTTTTGAATATTTTTTTCCAAATTTTTCGAAAATTTTTTTCAAAATTTTTTTCCAAATTTTTTTTCAAAATTTTTTTGGAAAATTTTTTTTCGAAATTTTTTTCAAAATTTTTTTCGAAATTTTTTTTCAAAATTTTTTTGGAAAATTTTTTTCGAAATTTTTTTTCAAAATTTTTTTTCAAAATTTTTTTTCAAAATTTTTTTTCAAATTTTTTTTTCAAAATTTTTTTTCAAAATTTTTTTTCAAAATTTTTTTTCGAAATTTTTTTTCCAAATTTTTTTTTCAAAATTTTTTTTAAAAATTTTTTTTCAAAATTTTTTTTCAAAATTTTCTTTCAAAATTTTTTTTCAAAATTTTTTTTCAAAATTATTTTTCACAATTTTTTTTCAAAATTTTTTTTCAAAATTTTTTTTGAAAATTTTTTTCCAAATTTTTCGAAAATTTTTTTCGAAAATTTTTTTCGAAATTTTTTTTCGAAATTTTTTTCGAAAATTTTTTTTCGAAATTTTTTGCGAAAATATTTTTCAAAATTTTTTTCGAAATTTTTTTCGAAAATTTTTTTCGAAATTTTTTTCGAAAATTTTTTACGAAATTTTTTTCGAAAAATTTTTTCCAAAATTTTTTCGAAAATTTTTTTGAAATTTTTTTTCGAAATTTTTTTTCAAAATTATTTTAAAAAGTTTTTTCAAAATTTTTTTTCAAAATTTTTTTCAAAATTTTTTTTCAAAATTTTTTTTCAAAATTTTTTTTCAAAATGTTTTTTCAAAATTTTTTTTCAAAATTTTTTTTCAAAATTTTTTTTCAAAATTTTTTTTCAAAATTTTTTTTCAAAATTTTTTTTCAAAATTTTTTTTCAAAAGTTTTTTTCAAATTTTTTTTTCAAAATTTTTTTTCAAAATTTTTTTTCAAAATTTTTTTTCAAAATTTTTTTTCAAAATTTTTTTTCAAATTTTTTTTTCAAATTTTTTTTTCAAATTTTTTTTTCAAAATTTTTTTTCAAAATTTTTTTTCAAATTTTTTTTTCAAATTTTTTTTTCAAAATTTTTTTTCAAAATTTTTTTTCAAATTTTTTTTTCAAATTTTTTTTTCAAAATTTTTTTTCAAAATTTTTTTTCAAAATTTTTTTTCAAAATTTTTTTTCAAATTTTTTTTTCAAAATTTTTTTTCAAAATTTTTTTTCAAAATTTTTTTTCAAAATTTTTTTTCAAAATTTTTTTTCAAATTTTTTTTCAAAATTTTTTTTCAAAATTTTTTTTCAAAATTTTTTTTCAAAATTTTTTTTCAAAATTTTTTTTCAAAATTTTTTTCAAAATTTTTTTTCAAAATTTTTTTTCAAAATTTTTTTTCAAAATTTTTTTTCAAATTTTTTTTTCAAAATTTTTTTTCAAAATTTTTTTCAAAATTTTTTTTCAAAATTTTTTTTCAAAATTTTTTTTCAAAATTTTTTTTCAAATTTTTTTTTCAAAATTTTTTTTCAAATTTTTTTTCAAAATTTTTTTTCAAAATTTTTTTTCAATTTTTTTTTTCAAAATTTTTTTTCAAAATTTTTTTTCAAATTTTTTTTTCAAAATTTTTTTTCAAATTTTTTTTTTTTAAATTTTTTTTCAAATTTTTTTTCAAAATTTTTTTTCAAAATTTTTTTTCAAAATTTTTTTTCAAAATTTTTTTTCAAAATTGTTTTTCAAAATTATTTTTTAAAATTTTTTTTCAAAATTTTTTTTCAAAATTTTTTTTCAAAATTTTTTTTCAAAATTTTTTTTCAAAATTTTTTTTCAAAAGTTTTTTTCAAAATTTATTTTTAAAATTTTTTTTCAAAATTTTTTTTCAAAATTTTTTTTCAAAATTTTTTTTAAAATTTTTTTTCAAATTTTTTTTTCAAATTTTTTTTTCAAATTTTTTTTTCAAAATTTTTTTTCAAAATTTTTTTTCAAAATTTTTTTTCAAAATTTTTTTTCAAATTTTTTTTTCAAAATTTTTTTTCAAAATTTTTTTTCAAATTTTTTTTTCAAAATTTTTTTTAAAAATTTTTTTTCAAAATTTTTTTTCAAAATTTTTTTTCAATTTTTTTTTTTAAAATTTTTTTTCAAAATTTTTTTTCAAAATTTTTTTTCATAATTTTTTTTCAAATTTTTTTTCAAAATTTTTTTTCAAAATTTTTTTTCAAAATTTTTTTTCAAAATTTTTTTTCAAAATTTTTTTTCAAAATTTTTTTTCAAAATTTTTTTTCAAATTTCTTTTTCGAATTTTTTTTTCAAATTTTTTTTCAAAATTTTTTTTCAAAATTTTTTTTCAAAATTTTTTTTCAAATTTTTTTTCAAAATTTTTTTTCAAAATTTTTTTTCAAAATTTTTTTTCAAAATTTTTTTTCAAATTTTTTTTCAAAATTTTTTTTCAAAATTTTTTTTGAAAATTTTTTTCCAAATTTTTCGAAAATTTTTTTCGAAAATTTTTTTTTCAAATTTTTTTTCAAAATTTTTTTTCAAAATTTTTTTTTAAAATTTTTTTTCAAAATTTTTTTTCAAATTTTTTTTTCAAAATTTTTTTTCAAAATTTTTTTTCAAATTTTTTTTTCAAAATTTTTTTTTAAAATTTTTTTTCAAAATTTTTTTTCAAAATTTTTTTTCAATTTTTTTTTTCAAAATTTTTTTTCAAAATTTTTTTTCAAAATTTTTTTTCAAAATTTTTTTTCAAATTTTTTTTCAAAATTTTTTTTCAAAATTTTTTTTCAAAATTTTTTTTCAAAATTTTTTTTCAAAATTTTTTTTCAAAATTTTTTTTCAAAATTTTTTTTCAAATTTCTTTTTCAAATTTTTTTTTCAAATTTTTTTTCAAAATTTTTTTTCAAAATTTTTTTTCAAAATTTTTTTTCAAATTTTTTTTCAAAATTTTTTTTCAAAATTTTTTTTCAAAATTTTTTTTCAAAATTTTTTTTCAAATTTTTTTTCAAAATTTTTTTTCAAAATTTTTTTTGAAAATTTTTTTCCAAATTTTTCGAAAATTTTTTTCGAAAATTTTTTTCGAAATTTTTTTTCGAAATTTTTTTCGAAAATTTTTTTTCGAAATTTTTTGCGAAAATATTTTTCAAAATTTTTTTCGAAATTTTTTTCGAAAATTTTTTTCGAAATTTTTTTCGAAAATTTTTTTCGAAATTTTTTTTGGAAAAATTTTTTCCAAAATTTTTTCGAAAATTTTTTTGAAATTTTTTTTCGAAATTTTTTTTCAAAATTATTTTAAAAAGTTTTTTCAAATTTTTTTTTCAAAATTTTTTTTCAAAATTTTTTTTCAAAATTTTTTTTCAAAATGTTTTTTCAAAATTTTTTTTCAAAATTTTTTTTCAAAATTTTTTTTCAAAATTTTTTTTCAAAATTTTTTTTCAAAATTTTTTTTCAAAATTTTTTTTCAAAAGTTTTTTTCAAATTTTTTTTTCAAAATTTTTTTTCAAAATTTTTTTTCAAAATTTTTTTTCAAAATTTTTTTTCAAATTTTTTTTTCAAATTTTTTTTTCTAATTTTTTTTTCAAAATTTTTTTTCAAAATTTTTTTTCAAATTTTTTTTTCAAATTTTTTTTTCAAAATTTTTTTTCAAAATTTTTTTTCAAATTTTTTTTTCAAAATTTTTTTTCAAAATTTTTTTTTCAAATTTTTTTTCAAAATTTTTTTTCAAAATTTTTTTTCAAATTTTTTTTTCAAAATTTTTTTTCAAACTTTTTTCAAATTTTTTTTTCAAAATTTTTTTTCAAAATTTTTTTTCAAATTTTTTTTTCAAAATTTTTTTTTAAATTTTTTTTCAAAATATTTTTTCAAAATTTTTTTTCAAAATTTTTTTTCAAAATTTTTTTTCAAAATTTTTTTTCAAAATTTTTTTTCAAAATTTTTTTTCTAAATTTTTTTCCAAAATTTTTTTTCAAAATTTTTTTTCAAAATTTTTTTTCAAAATTTTTTTTCAAAATTTTTTTTCAAAATTTTTTTTCAAAATTTTTTTTCAAAAGTTTTTTTCAAAATTTTTTTCAAACTTTTTTTTCAAAATTTTTTTTCAAAATTTTTTTTCAAAATTTTTTTTCAAATTTTTTTTTCAAAATTTTTTTTCAAATTTTTTTTTCAAAATTTTTTTTCAAAATTTTTTTCAAAATTTTTTTTCAAAATTTTTTTTCAAATTTTTTTTCAAAATTTTTTTTCAAAATTTTTTTTGAAAATTTTTTTCCAAATTTTTCGAAAATTTTTTTCGAAAATTTTTTTTCAAATTTTTTTTTCAAAATTTTTTTTCAAAATTTTTTTTTAAAATTTTTTTTCAAAATTTTTTTTCAAATTTTTTTTTCAAAATTTTTTTTCAAAATTTTTTTTCAAATTTTTTTTTCAAAATTTTTTTTAAAAATTTTTTTTCAAAATTTTTTTTCAAAATTTTTTTTCAATTTTTTTTTTCAAAATTTTTTTTCAAAATTTTTTTTCAAAATTTTTTTTCAAAATTTTTTTTCAAATTTTTTTTCAAAATTTTTTTTCAAAATTTTTTTTCAAAATTTTTTTTCAAAATTTTTTTTCAAAATTTTTTTTCAAAATTTTTTTTCAAAATTTTTTTTCAAATTTCTTTTTCAAATTTTTTTTTCAAATTTTTTTTCAAAATTTTTTTTCAAAATTTTTTTTCAAAATTTTTTTTCAAATTTTTTTTCAAAATTTTTTTTCAAAATTTTTTTTCAAAATTTTTTTTCAAAATTTTTTTTCAAATTTTTTTTCAAAATTTTTTTTCAAAATTTTTTTTGAAAATTTTTTTCCAAATTTTTCGAAAATTTTTTTCGAAAATTTTTTTCGAAATTTTTTTTCGAAATTTTTTTCGAAAATTTTTTTTCGAAATTTTTTGCGAAAATATTTTTCAAAATTTTTTTCGAAATTTTTTTCGAAAATTTTTTTCGAAATTTTTTTCGAAAATTTTTTTCGAAATTTTTTTTGGAAAAATTTTTTCCAAAATTTTTTCGAAAATTTTTTTGAAATTTTTTTTCGAAATTTTTTTTCAAAATTATTTTAAAAAGTTTTTTCAAATTTTTTTTTCAAAATTTTTTTTCAAAATTTTTTTTCAAAATTTTTTTTCAAAATGTTTTTTCAAAATTTTTTTTCAAAATTTTTTTTCAAAATTTTTTTTCAAAATTTTTTTTCAAAATTTTTTTTCAAAATTTTTTTTCAAAATTTTTTTTCAAAAGTTTTTTTCAAATTTTTTTTTCAAAATTTTTTTTCAAAATTTTTTTTCAAAATTTTTTTTCAAAATTTTTTTTCAAATTTTTTTTTCAAATTTTTTTTTCTAATTTTTTTTTCAAAATTTTTTTTCAAAATTTTTTTTCAAATTTTTTTTTCAAATTTTTTTTTCAAAATTTTTTTTCAAAATTTTTTTTCAAATTTTTTTTTCAAAATTTTTTTTCAAAATTTTTTTTTCAAATTTTTTTTCAAAATTTTTTTTCAAAATTTTTTTTCAAATTTTTTTTTCAAAATTTTTTTTCAAACTTTTTTTCAAATTTTTTTTTCAAAATTTTTTTTCAAAATTTTTTTTCAAATTTTTTTTTCAAAATTTTTTTTTTAAATTTTTTTTCAAAATTTTTTTTCAAAATTTTTTTCAAAATATTTTTTCAAAATTTTTTTTCAAAATTTTTTTTCAAAATTTTTTTTCAAAATTTTTTTTCAAAATTTTTTTTCAAAATTTTTTTTCGAAATTTTTTTTCAAAATTTTTTTTCAAAATTTTTTTTCAAAATTTTTTTTCAAAATTTTTTTTCAAAATTTTTTTTCAAAATTTTTTTTCAAAATTTTTTTTCAAAAGTTTTTTTCAAAATTTTTTTTCAAACTTTTTTTTCAAAATTTTTTTTCAAAATTTTTTTTCAAAATTTTTTTTCAAATTTTTTTTTCAAAATTTTTTTTCAAATTTTTTTTTCAAAATTTTTTTTCAAAATTTTTTTTCAAAATTTTTTTTCAAATTTTTTTTTCAAAATTTTTTTTCAAAATTTTTTTTCAAATTTTTTTTTCAAAATTTTTTTTCAAAATTTTTTTTCAAAATTTTTTTTCAAAATTTTTTTTCAAATTTTTTTTTCAAAATTTTTTTTCAAAATTTTTTTTCAAAATTTTTTTTCAAAATTTTTTTTCAAAATTTTTTTTCAAATTTTTTTTCAAAATTTTTTTTCAAAATTTTTTTTCAAAATTTTTTTTCAAAATTTTTTTTCAAAATTTTTTTTCAAATTTTTTTTTTTAAATTTTTTTTCAAAATTTTTTTTCAAAATTTTTTTTTTTAAATTTTTTTTCAAAATTTTTTTAAAAATTTTTTTTCAAAATTTTTTTTCAAAATTTTTTTTCAAAATTTTTTTCAAAATATTTTTTCAAAATTTTTTTTCAAAATTTTTTTTCAAAATTTTTTTTCAAAATTTTTTTTCAAAATTTTATTTCAAAATTTTTTTTCAAAATTTTTTTTCAAAATTTTTTTTCAAAATTTTTTTTCAAAATTTTTTTTCAAAATTTTTTTTCAAAATTTTTTTTCAAAATTTTTTTTCAAAATTTTTTTTCAAAATTTTTTTTCAAAATTTTTTTTCAAAATTTTTTTTCAAAATTTTTTTTCAAAATTTTTTTTCAAAATTTTTTTTCAAAAGTTTTTTTCAAAATTTTTTTTCAAAATTTTTTTTCAAAATTTTTTTTCAAAATTTTTTTTCAAAATTTTTTTTCAAATTTTTTTTTCAAATTTTTTTTTCAAAATTTTTTTTCAAAATTTTTTTTCAAATTTTTTTTTCAAAATTTTTTTTCAAAATTTTTTTTCAAAATTTTTTTTTCAAAATTTTTTTTCAAAATTTTTTTTCAAAATTTTTTATCAAAATTTTTTTCAAAATATTTTTTCAAAATTTTTTTTCAAAATTTTTTTTCAAAATTTTTTTTCAAAATTTTTTTTCAAAATTTTTTTTCAAAATTTTTTTTCAAAATTTTTTTTCAAAATTTTTTTTCAAAATTTTTTTTCAAAATTTTTTTTCAAAATTTTTTTTCAAAATTTTTTTTCAAAATTTTTTTTCAAAATTTTTTTTCAAAATTTTTTTTCAAAATTTTTTTTCAAAATTTTTTTTCAAAATTTTTTTTCAAAATTTTTTTTCAAAATTTTTTTTCAAAAGTTTTTTTCAAAATTTTTTTTCAAAATTTTTTTTCAAAATTTTTTTTCAAATTTTTTTTTCAATTTTTTTTTTCAAATTTTTTTTTCAAAATTTTTTTTCAAAATTTTTTTTCAAAATTTTTTTTCAAAATTTTTTTTAAAAATATTTTTTCAAAATTTTTTTTCAAAATTTTTTTTCAAAATTTTTTTTCAAAATTTTTTTTCAAAATTTTTTTTCAAAATTTTTTTTCAAAATTTTTTTTCAAAATTTTTTTTCAAAATTTTTTTTCAAAATTTTTTTTCAAAATTTTTTTTCAAAATTTTTTTTCAAAATTTTTTTTCAAAAGTTTTTTTCAAATTTTTTTTTCAAAATTTTTTTTCAAAATTTTTTTTCAAAATTTTTTTTCAAAATTTTTTTTCAAATTTTTTTTTCAAATTTTTTTTTTCAAATTTTTTTTTCAAAATTTTTTTTCAAAATTTTTTTTCAAATTTTTTTTTCAAATTTTTTTTTCAAAATTTTTTTTCAAAATTTTTTTTCAAATTTTTTTTTCAAAATTTTTTTTCAAAATTTTTTTTCAAAATTTTTTTTCAAAATTTTTTTTCAAATTTTTTTTTCAAAATTTTTTTTCAAAATTTTTTTTCAAAATTTTTTTTCAAAATTTTTTTTCAAAATTTTTTTTCAAATTTTTTTTCAAAATTTTTTTTCAAAATTTTTTTTCAAAATTTTTTTTCAAAATTTTTTTTCAATTTTTTTTTTCAAAATTTTTTTTCAAAATTTTTTTTCAAAATTTTTTTTCAAAATTTTTTTTCAAAATTTTTTTTCAAAATTTTTTTTCAAATTTTTTTTCAAAACTTTTTTTCAAAATTTTTATTCAAAATTTTTTTTCAAATTTTTTTTTCAAAATTTTTTTTCAAATTTTTTTTCAAAATTTTTTTTCAAAATGTTTTTTCAAATTTTTTTTTCAAAATTTTTTTTCAAAATTTTTTTTCAAATTTTTTTTTCAAAATTTTTTTTCAAAATTTTTTTCGAAAATTTTTTTTTGGAAAATTTTTTTCTAAATTATTTTCGAAAATTTTTTTTCAAAATTTTTTTTGAAAATTTTTTTTCGAAAATTTGTTTGAAAATTTTTTTCGAAATTTTTTTTCAAAATTTTTTTTCGAAATTTTTTTCGAACATTTTTTTAATATTTTTTTTTGAAATTTTTTTTGAAATTTTTTTTTGAAAATTTTTTTCCAAATTTTTTGAATATTTTTTTCCAAATTTTTCGAAAATTTTTTTCAAAATTTTTTTCCAAATTTTTTTTCAAAATTTTTTTGGAAAATTTTTTTTCGAAATTTTTTTCAAAATTTTTTTCGAAATTTTTTTTCAAAATTTTTTTGGAAAATTTTTTTCGAAATTTTTTTTCAAAATTTTTTTTCAAAATTTTTTTTCAAAATTTTTTTTCAAATTTTTTTTTCAAAATTTTTTTTCAAAATTTTTTTTCAAAATTTTTTTTCGAAATTTTTTTTCCAAATTTTTTTTTCAAAATTTTTTTTAAAAATTTTTTTTCAAAATTTTTTTTCAAAATTTTCTTTCAAAATTTTTTTTCAAAATTTTTTTTCAAAATTTTTTTTCACAATTTTTTTTCAAAATTTTTTTTCAAAATTTTTTTTGAAAATTTTTTTCCAAATTTTTCGAAAATTTTTTTCGAAAATTTTTTTCGAAATTTTTTTTCGAAATTTTTTTCGAAAATTTTTTTTCGAAATTTTTTGCGAAAATATTTTTCAAAATTTTTTTCGAAATTTTTTTCGAAAATTTTTTTCGAAATTTTTTTCGAAAATTTTTTACGAAATTTTTTTCGAAAAATTTTTTCCAAAATTTTTTCGAAAATTTTTTTGAAATTTTTTTTCGAAATTTTTTTTCAAAATTATTTTAAAAAGTTTTTTCAAAATTTTTTTTCAAAATTTTTTTCAAAATTTTTTTTCAAAATTTTTTTTCAAAATTTTTTTTCAAAATGTTTTTTCAAAATTTTTTTTCAAAATTTTTTTTCAAAATTTTTTTTCAAAATTTTTTTTCAAAATTTTTTTTCAAAATTTTTTTTCAAAAGTTTTTTTCAAATTTTTTTTTCAAAATTTTTTTTCAAAATTTTTTTTCAAAATTTTTTTTCAAAATTTTTTTTCAAAATTTTTTTTCAAATTTTTTTTTCAAATTTTTTTTTCAAATTTTTTTTTCAAAATTTTTTTTCAAAATTTTTTTTCAAATTTTTTTTTCAAATTTTTTTTTCAAAATTTTTTTTCAAAATTTTTTTTCAAATTTTTTTTTCAAAATTTTTTTTCAAAATTTTTTTTCAAAATTTTTTTTCAAAATTTTTTTTCAAATTTTTTTTTCAAAATTTTTTTTCAAAATTTTTTTTCAAAATTTTTTTTCAAAATTTTTTTTCAAAATTTTTTTTCAAATTTTTTTTCAAAATTTTTTTTCAAAATTTTTTTTCAAAATTTTTTTTCAAAATTTTTTTTCAAAATTTTTTTTCAAAATTTTTTTCAAAATTTTTTTTCAAAATTTTTTTTCAAAATTTTTTTTCAAAATTTTTTTTCAAATTTTTTTTTCAAAATTTTTTTTCAAAATTTTTTTCAAAATTTTTTTTCAAAATTTTTTTTCAAAATTTTTTTTCAAAATTTTTTTTCAAATTTTTTTTTCAAAATTTTTTTTCAAATTTTTTTTCAAAATTTTTTTTCAAAATTTTTTTTCAATTTTTTTTTTCAAAATTTTTTTTCAAAATTTTTTTTCAAATTTTTTTTCAAAATTTTTTTTCAAATTTTTTTTTTTTAAATTTTTTTTCAAATTTTTTTTCAAAATTTTTTTTCAAAATTTTTTTTCAAAATTTTTTTTCAAAATTTTTTTTCAAAATTGTTTTTCAAAATTATTTTTTAAAATTTTTTTTCAAAATTTTTTTTCAAAATTTTTTTTCAAAATTTTTTTTCAAAATTTTTTTTCAAAATTTTTTTTCAAAAGTTTTTTTCAAAATTTATTTTTAAAATTTTTTTTCAAAATTTTTTTTCAAAATTTTTTTTCAAAATTTTTTTTAAAATTTTTTTTCAAATTTTTTTTTCAAATTTTTTTTTCAAATTTTTTTTTCAAAATTTTTTTTCAAAATTTTTTTTCAAAATTTTTTTTCAAAATTTTTTTTCAAATTTTTTTTTCAAAATTTTTTTTCAAAATTTTTTTTCAAATTTTTTTTTCAAAATTTTTTTAAAAATTTTTTTTCAAAATTTTTTTTCAAAATTTTTTTTCAATTTTTTTTTTCAAAATTTTTTTTCAAAATTTTTTTTCAAAATTTTTTTTCATAATTTTTTTTCAAATTTTTTTTCAAAATTTTTTTTCAAAATTTTTTTTCAAAATTTTTTTTCAAAATTTTTTTTCAAAATTTTTTTTCAAAATTTTTTTTCAAAATTTTTTTTCAAATTTCTTTTTCAAATTTTTTTTTCAAATTTTTTTTCAAAATTTTTTTTCAAAATTGTTTTTCAAAATTATTTTTTAAAATTTTTTTTCAAAATTTTTTTTCAAAATTTTTTTTCAAAATTTTTTTTCAAAATTTTTTTTCAAAATTTTTTTTCAAAAGTTTTTTTCAAAATTTATTTTTAAAATTTTTTTTCAAAATTTTTTTTCAAAATTTTTTTTCAAAATTTTTTTTAAAATTTTTTTTCAAATTTTTTTTTCAAATTTTTTTTTCAAATTTTTTTTTCAAAATTTTTTTTCAAAATTTTTTTTAAAAATTTTTTTTCAAAATTTTTTTTCAAAATTTTTTTTCAATTTTTTTTTTCAAAATTTTTTTTCAAAATTTTTTTTCAAAATTTTTTTTCATAATTTTTTTTCAAATTTTTTTTCAAAATTTTTTTTCAAAATTTTTTTTCAAAATTTTTTTTCAAAATTTTTTTCAAAATTTTTTTTCAAAATTTTTTTTCAAAATTTTTTTTCAAATTTCTTTTTCAAATTTTTTTTTCAAATTTTTTTTCAAAATTTTTTTCAAAATTTTTTTTCAAAATTTTTTTTCAAATTTTTTTTCAAAATTTTTTTTCAAAATTTTTTTTCAAAATTTTTTTTCAAAATTTTTTTTCAAATTTTTTTTCAAAATTTTTTTTCAAAATTTTTTTTCAAAATTTTTTTTCAAAATTTTTTTTCAAAATTTTTTTTCAAAATTGTTTTTCAAAATTATTTTTTAAAATTTTTTTTCAAAATTTTTTTTCAAAATTTTTTTTCAAAATTTTTTTTCAAAATTTTTTTTCAAAATTTTTTTTCAAAAGTTTTTTTCAAAATTTATTTTTAAAATTTTTTTTCAAAATTTTTTTTCAAAATTTTTTTTCAAAATTTTTTTTAAAATTTTTTTTCAAATTTTTTTTTCAAATTTTTTTTTCAAATTTTTTTTTCAAAATTTTTTTTCAAAATTTTTTTTCAAAATTTTTTTTCAAAATTTTTTTTCAAATTTTTTTTTCAAAATTTTTTTTCAAAATTTTTTTTCAAATTTTTTTTTCAAAATTTTTTTTAAAAATTTTTTTTCAAAATTTTTTTTCAAAATTTTTTTTCAATTTTTTTTTTCAAAATTTTTTTTCAAAATTTTTTTCAAAATTTTTTTTCATAATTTTTTTTCAAATTTTTTTTCAAAATTTTTTTTCAAAATTTTTTTTCAAAATTTTTTTTCAAAATTTTTTTTCAAAATTTTTTTTCAAAATTTTTTTTCAAATTTCTTTTTCAAATTTTTTTTTCAAATTTTTTTTCAAAATTTTTTTTCAAAATTGTTTTTCAAAATTATTTTTTAAAATTTTTTTTCAAAATTTTTTTTCAAAATTTTTTTTCAAAATTTTTTTCAAAATTTTTTTTCAAAATTTTTTTTCAAAAGTTTTTTTCAAAATTTATTTTTAAAATTTTTTTTCAAAATTTTTTTTCAAAATTTTTTTTCAAAATTTTTTTTAAAATTTTTTTTCAAATTTTTTTTTCAAATTTTTTTTTCAAATTTTTTTTTCAAAATTTTTTTTCAAAATTGTTTTTAAAAATTTTTTTTCAAAATTTTTTTTCAAAATTTTTTTTCAATTTTTTTTTTCAAAATTTTTTTTCAAAATTTTTTTTCAAAATTTTTTTTCATAATTTTTTTTCAAATTTTTTTTCAAAATTTTTTTTCAAAATTTTTTTTCAAAATTTTTTTTCAAAATTTTTTTTCAAAATTTTTTTTCAAAATTTTTTTTCAAAATTTTTTTTCAAATTTCTTTTTCAAATTTTTTTTTCAAATTTTTTTTCAAAATTTTTTTTCAAAATTTTTTTTCAAAATTTTTTTTCAAATTTTTTTTCAAAATTTTTTTTCAAAATTTTTTTTCAAAATTTTTTTTCAAAATTTTTTTTCAAATTTTTTTTCAAAATTTTTTTTCAAAATTTTTTTTGAAAATTTTTTTCCAAATTTTTCGAAAATTTTTTTCGAAAATTTTTTTTTCAAATTTTTTTTTCAAAATTTTTTTTCAAAATTTTTTTTTAAAATTTTTTTTCAAAATTTTTTTTCAAATTTTTTTTTCAAAATTTTTTTTCAAAATTTTTTTTCAAATTTTTTTTTCAAAATTTTTTTTAAAAATTTTTTTTCAAAATTTTTTTTCAAAATTTTTTTTCAATTTTTTTTTTCAAAATTTTTTTTCAAAATTTTTTTTCAAAATTTTTTTTCAAAATTTTTTTTCAAATTTTTTTTCAAAATTTTTTTTCAAAATTTTTTTTCAAAATTTTTTTTCAAAATTTTTTTTCAAAATTTTTTTTCAAAATTTTTTTTCAAAATTTTTTTTCAAATTTCTTTTTCAAATTTTTTTTTCAAATTTTTTTTCAAAATTTTTTTTCAAAATTTTTTTTCAAAATTTTTTTTCAAATTTTTTTTCAAAATTATTTTTCAAAATTTTTTTCAAAATTTTTTTTCAAAATTTTTTTTCAAATTTTTTTTCAAAATTTTTTTTCAAAATTTTTTTTGAAAATTTTTTTCCAAATTTTTCGAAAATTTTTTCGAAAATTTTTTTCGAAATTTTTTTTCGAAATTTTTTTCGAAAATTTTTTTTCGAAATTTTTTGCGAAATTTTTTTCAAAATTATTTTAAAAAGTTTTTTCAAATTTTTTTTTCAAATTTTTTTTCAAATTTCTTTTTCAAATTTTTTTTTCAAATTTTTTTTCAAAATTTTTTTTCAAAATTTTTTTTCAAAATTTTTTTTCAAATTTTTTTTCAAAATTTTTTTTCAAAATTTTTTTTCAAAATTTTTTTTCAAAATTTTTTTTCAAATTTTTTTTCAAAATTTTTTTTCAAAATTTTTTTTGAAAATTTTTTTCCAAATTTTTCGAAAATTTTTTTCGAAAATTTTTTTTTCAAATTTTTTTTTCAAAATTTTTTTTCAAAATTTTTTTTTAAAATTTTTTTTCAAAATTTTTTTTCAAATTTTTTTTTCAAAATTTTTTTTCAAAATTTTTTTTCAAATTTTTTTTTCAAAATTTTTTTTAAAAATTTTTTTTCAAAATTTTTTTTCAAAATTTTTTTTCAATTTTTTTTTTCAAAATTTTTTTTCAAATTTTTTTTCAAAATTTTTTTTCAAATTTTTTTTCAAATTTTTTTTCAAAATTTTTTTTCAAAATTTTTTTTCAAAATTTTTTTTCAAAATTTTTTTCAAAATTTTTTTTCAAAATTTTTTTTCAAAATTTTTTTTCAAATTTCTTTTTCAAATTTTTTTTTCAAATTTTTTTTCAAAATTTTTTTCAAAATTTTTTTTCAAAATTTTTTTTCAAATTTTTTTTCAAAATTATTTTTCAAAATTTTTTTTCAAAATTTTTTTTCAAAATTTTTTTTCAAATTTTTTTTCAAAATTTTTTTTCAAAATTTTTTTTGAAAATTTTTTTCCAAATTTTTCGAAAATTTTTTTCGAAAATTTTTTTCGAAATTTTTTTTCGAAATTTTTTTCGAAAATTTTTTTTCGAAATTTTTTGCGAAAATATTTTTCAAAATTTTTTTCGAAATTTTTTTCGAAAATTTTTTTCGAAATTTTTTTCGAAAATTTTTTTCGAAATTTTTTTTGGAAAAATTTTTTCCAAAATTTTTCGAAAATTTTTTTGAAATTTTTTTCGAAATTTTTTTTCAAAATTATTTTAAAAAGTTTTTTCAAATTTTTTTTTCAAAATTTTTTTTCAAAATTTTTTTTTCAAAATTTTTTTTCAAAATGTTTTTTCAAAATTTTTTTTCAAAATTTTTTTTCAAAATTTTTTTTCAAAATTTTTTTTCAAAATTTTTTTCAAAATTTTTTTTCAAAATTTTTTTTCAAAAGTTTTTTTCAAATTTTTTTTTCAAAATTTTTTTTCAAAATTTTTTTTCAAAATTTTTTTTCAAAATTTTTTTTCAAATTTTTTTTCAAATTTTTTTTCAAATTTTTTTTTCAAAATTTTTTTTCAAAATTTTTTTCAAATTTTTTTTTCAAATTTTTTTTTAAAATTTTTTTTCAAAATTTTTTTTCAAATTTTTTTTTCAAAATTTTTTTTCAAAATTTTTTTTTCAAATTTTTTTTCAAAATTTTTTTTCAAAATTTTTTTCAAATTTTTTTTCAAAATTTTTTTTCAAACTTTTTTTCAAATTTTTTTTTCAAAATTTTTTTTCAAAATTTTTTTTCAAATTTTTTTTCAAAATTTTTTTTTAAATTTTTTTTCAAAATTTTTTTTCAAAATTTTTTTCAAAATATTTTTTCAAAATTTTTTTTCAAAATTTTTTTTCAAAATTTTTTTTCAAAATTTTTTTTCAAAATTTTTTTTCAAAATTTTTTTTCGAATTTTTTTCAAAATTTTTTTTCAAAATTTTTTTTCAAAATTTTTTTTCAAAATTTTTTTTCAAAATTTTTTTTCAAAATTTTTTTTCAAAATTTTTTTTCAAAAGTTTTTTTCAAAATTTTTTTTCAAACTTTTTTTTCAAATTTTTTTTCAAAATTTTTTTTCAAAATTTTTTTTCAAATTTTTTTTTCAAAATTTTTTTTCAAATTTTTTTTTCAAAATTTTTTTTCAAAATTTTTTTTCAAAATTTTTTTTCAAATTTTTTTTTCAAAATTTTTTTTCAAAATTTTTTTTCAAATTTTTTTTTCAAAATTTTTTTTCAAAATTTTTTTTCAAAATTTTTTTTCAAAATTTTTTTTCAAATTTCAAAATTTTTTTTCAAAATTTTTTTTCAAAATTTTTTTTCAAAATTTTTTTTCAAAATTTTTTTTCAAATTTTTTTTCAAAATTTTTTTTCAAAATTTTTTTTCAAAATTTTTTTTCAAATTTTTTTTTCAAAATTTTTTTTCAAAATTTTTTTTCAAATTTTTTTCAAATTTTTTTTTTAATTTTTTTCAAAATTTTTTTTCAAAATTTTTTTTTTTAAATTTTTTTTCAAAATTTTTTTAAAAATTTTTTTTCAAAATTTTTTTTCAAAATTTTTTTTCAAAATTTTTTTCAAAATATTTTTTCAAAATTTTTTTTCAAAATTTTTTTTCAAAATTTTTTTTCAAAATTTTTTTTCAAAATTTTTTTTCAAAATTTTTTTTCAAAATTTTTTTTCAAAATTTTTTTTCAAAAGTTTTTTTCAAAATTTTTTTTCAAAATTTTTTTTCAAAATTTTTTTTCAAAATTTTTTTTCAAAATTTTTTTTCAAATTTTTTTTCAAATTTTTTTTTCAATTTTTTTTTTCAAATTTTTTTCAAAATTTTTTTTCAAAATTTTTTTTCAAATTTTTTTTTCAAAATTTTTTTTCAAAATTTTTTTTCAAAATTTTTTTTTCAAAATTTTTTTTCAAAATTTTTTTTCAAAATTTTTTTTCAAAATTTTTTTCAAAATATTTTTCAAAATTTTTTTTCAAAATTTTTTTCAAAATTTTTTTTCAAAATTTTTTTCAAAATTTTTTTCAAAATTTTTTTTCAAAATTTTTTTTCAAAATTTTTTTTCAAAATTTTTTTTCAAAATTGTTTTTCAAAATTTTTTTTCAAAATTTTTTTTCAAAATTTTTTTTCAAAATTTTTTTTCAAAATTTTTTTTCAAAATTTTTTTTCAAAATTTTTTTTCAAAATTTTTTTTCAAAATTTTTTTTCAAAATTTTTTTTCAAATTTTTTTTCAAAAGTTTTTTTCAAAATTTTTTTTCAAAATTTTTTTTCAAAATTTTTTTCAAATTTTTTTTTCAATTTTTTTTTCAAATTTTTTTTTCAAAATTTTTTTTCAAAATTTTTTTTCAAAATTTTTTTTCAAAATTTTTTTTCAAAATTTTTTTTCAAAATTTTTTTTAAAAATATTTTTTCAAAATTTTTTTTCAAAATTTTTTTTCAAAATTTTTTTTCAAAATTTTTTTTCAAAATTTTTTTTCAAAATTTTTTTTCAAAATTTTTTTTCAAAATTTTTTTTCAAAATTTTTTTTCAAATTTTTTTTCAAAATTTTTTTTCAAAATTTTTTTTCAAAATTTTTTTTCAAAATTTTTTTTCAAAAGTTTTTTTCAAAATTTTTTTTCAAAATTTTTTTTCAAAATTTTTTTTCAAAATTTTTTTCAAAATTTTTTTTCAAATTTTTTTTCAAATTTTTTTTTCAAATTTTTTTTTCAAAATTTTTTTTCAAATTTTTTTTTCAAAATTTTTTTTCAAAATTTTTTTTCAAATTTTTTTTCAAAATTTTTTTTAAAAATTTTTTTTAAAAATTTTTTTTCAAAATTTTTTTTCAAATTTTTTTTCAAAATTTTTTTTCAAAATTTTTTTTCAAATTTTTTTTCAAAATTTTTTTTCAAAATTTTTTTTCAATTTTTTTTTTCAAAATTTTTTTTCAAAATTTTTTTTCAAATTTTTTTTTCAAAATTTTTTTTCAAATTTTTTTTCAAAATTTTTTTCAAAATTTTTTTTCAAAATTTTTTTTCAAAATTTTTTTTCAAAATTTTTTTTCAAAATTTTTTTTCAAAATTTTTTTCAAAATATTTTTTCAAAATTTCTTTTCAAAATTTTTTTTCAAAATTTTTTTTCAAAATTTTTTTTCAAAATTTTTTTTCAAAATTTTTTTTCAAAATTTTTTTTCAAAATTTTTTTTCAAAATTTTTTTTCAAATTTTTTTTTCAAAATTTTTTTTCAAATTTTTTTTTCAAAATTTTTTTTCAAATTTTTTTTTTTAAATTTTTTTTCAAAATTTTTTTCAAATTTTTTTTTCAAAATTTTTTTTCAAAATTTTTTTTCAAAATTTTTTTTCAAAATTTTTTTTCAAAATTTTTTTCAAAATATTTTTTCAAAATTTCTTTTCAAAATTTTTTTTCAAAATTTTTTTTCAAAATTTTTTTTCAAAATTTTTTTTCAAAATTTTTTTTCAAAATTTTTTTTCAAAATTTTTTTTCAAAATTTTTTTTTAAAAATTTTTTTTCAAATTTTTTTTTCAAAATTTTTTTTCAAAATTTTTTTTCAAAATTTTTTTTCAAATTTTTTTTTCAAAATTTTTTTCAAAATTTTTTTTCAAATTTTTTTTTCAAAATTTTTTTTCAAAATTTTTTTTCAAAATTTTTTTTCAAAATTTTTTTTCAAATTTTTTTTTCAAAATTTTTTTTCAAATTTTTTTTCAAAATTTTTTTTCAAAATTTTTTTTCAAAATTTTTTTTCAAAATTTTTTTTCAAAATTTTTTTTCAAATTTTTTTTTCAAAATTTTTTTTCAAAATTTTTTTTCAAAATTTTTTTCAAAATTTTTTTCGAAAATTTTTTTCGAAAATTTTTTTTCGAAATTTTTTTCGAAATTTGAAAATATTTTTCGAAAAATTTTTTTTTAAATTTTTCTGGAAATTTTTTTGAAAATTTTTTTTCGAAATTTTTTTTTAACATTTTTTTCGAAAATTTTTTTTCGAAATTTTTTCGAAAATTTTTTTCCAAATTTTTTTTGAATATTTTTTTCAAAATTTTTTTTCCAAATTTTTTTTCAAAATTTTTTCGGAAAATTTTTTTTCGAAAATTTTTTTCAAAATTTTTTTCGAATTTTCGAACTCTTTTTTCGAACTCTTTTTTCGAACTCATTTTTCGAACTTTTTTTTCGAAATTGTTTTTCGAACTTTTTTTTCGAAATTTTTTTCGAACTTTTTTTTCGAAATTTTTTTTCGAAATTTTTTTTCGAAATTTTTTTTCGAATTTTTTTTTCGAAATTTTTTTTCGAAATTTTTTTTCGAACTTTTTTTTCGAACTTTTTTTTCGAACTTTTTTTTCGAACTTTTTTTTCGAAATTTTTTTTCGAACTTTTTTTTCGAACTTTTTTTTTGGAATTTTTTTTCGAAATTTTTTTCGAACTTTTTTTTCGAACTTTTTTTTCGAACTTTTTTTTCGAACTTTTTTTCGAAAATTTTTTTGAAAATTTTTTTCCAAAATTTTTTCGGAATTTTTTTTCAAAATTTTTTTTCAAATTTTTTTTTCAAAATTTTTTTCAAAATTTTTTTTCAAATTTTTTTTTCAAAATTTTTTTTCAAAATTTTTTTTCAAAATTTTTTTTCAAAATTTTTTTTCAAATTTTTTTTTCAAAATTTTTTTTCAAATTTTTTTTCAAAATTTTTTTTCAAAATTTTTTTTCAAAATTTTTTTTCAAAATTTTTTTTCAAAATTTTTTTTCAAATTTTTTTTTCAAAATTTTTTTTCAAATTTTTTTTTCAAAATTTTTTTCAAAATTTTTTTCGAAAATTTTTTTCGAAAATTTTTTTTCGAATTTTTTTTCGAAATTTGAAAATATTTTTCGAAAAATTTTTTTTTAAATTTTTCTGGAAATTTTTTTGAAAATTTTTTTTCGAAATTTTTTTTTAACATTTTTTTCGAAAATTTTTTTTCGAAATTTTTTCGAAAATTTTTTTCCAAATTTTTTTTGAATATTTTTTTCAAAATTTTTTTTCCAAATTTTTTTTCAAAATTTTTTCGGAAAATTTTTTTTCGAAAATTTTTTTCAAAATTTTTTTCGAATTTTCGAACTCTTTTTTCGAACTCTTTTTTCGAACTTTTTTTTCGAAATTGTTTTTCGAACTTTTTTTTCGAAATTTTTTTCGAACTTTTTTTTCGAACTTTTTTTTCGAACTTTTTTTTCGAAATTTTTTTTCGAATTTTTTTTTCGAAATTTTTTTTCGAAATTTTTTTTCGAAATTTTTTTTCGAATTTTTTTTTCGAAATTTTTTTTCGAAATTTTTTTTCGAACTTTTTTTTCGAACTTTTTTTTCGAACTTTTTTTTCGAACTTTTTTTTCGAAATTTTTTTTCGAACTTTTTTTTCGAACTTTTTTTTTGGAATTTTTTTTCGAAATTTTTTTCGAACTTTTTTTTCGAACTTTTTTTTCGAACTTTTTTTTCGAACTTTTTTTCGAAAATTTTTTTGAAAATTTTTTTCCAAAATTTTTTCGGAATTTTTTTTCAAAATTTTTTTCGAAATTTTTTTTCAAAATTTTTTTTCGAAATTTTTTTTCAAAATTTTTTTCGAAAAATTTTTTTCCAAAATTTTTTCGAAAATTTTTTCCAAAATTTTTTTCGAAAATTTTTTTTCGAAAATTTTTTTCAAAATTTTTTTCGAAAATTTTTTTTTGGAATTTTTTTCAAATTTTTTTTTCGAAATTTTTTTTCAAAATTTTTTTCGAAAAATTTTTTTCCAAAATTTTTTCGAAAATTTTTTGCAAAATTTTTTTCGAAAATTTTTTTTCGAAATTTTTTTTCGAACTTTTTTTTCGAACTTTTTTTTCGAACTTTTTTTTCGAACTTTTTTTTCGAACTTTTTTTTCGAACTTTTTTTCGAAAATTTTTTTGAAAATTTTTTTCCAAAAATTTTTCGGAATTTTTTTTCAAAATTTTTTTCGAAATTTTTTTTCAAAATTTTTTTTCAAAATTTTTTTTCAAAATTTTTTTTCAAAATTTTTTTTCAAAATTTTTTTTCAAAATTTTTTTTCAAAATTTTTTTTCAAAATTTTTTTTCAAAAGTTTTTTTCAAAATTTTTTTTCAAAATTTTTTTTCAAAATTTTTTTTCAAAATTTTTTTTTAAAATTTTTTTTCAAATTTTTTTTTCAAATTTTTTTTTCAAATTTTTTTTTCAAATTTTTTTTCAAAATTTTTTTTCAAAATTTTTTTTCAAATTTTTTTTTCAAAATTTTTTTTCAAAATTTTTTTTCAAATTTTTTTTTCAAAATTTTTTTTCAAAATTTTTTTTCAAATTTTTTTTTCAAATTTTTTTTTTAAATTTTTTTTCAAAATTTTTTTTCAAAATTTTTTTTCAAAATTTTTTTTCAAAATTTTTTTTCAAAATTTTTTTTCAAAATTTTTTTTCAAATTTTTTTTTCAAAATTTTTTTTCAAATTTTTTTTTCAAAATTTTTTTTCAAAATTTTTTTTCAAAATTTTTTTTCAAATTTTTTTTTCAAAATTTTTTTTCAAAATTTTTTTTCAAATTTTTTTTTCAAAATTTTTTTTCAAAATTTTTTTTCAAAATTTTTTTTCAAAATTTTTTTTCAAAATTTTTTTTCAAATTTTTTTTTCAAAATTTTTTTTCAAAATTTTTTTTCAAAATTTTTTTTCAAATTTTTTTTCAAAAGTTTTTTTCAAAATTTTTTTTCAAAATTTTTTTTCAAAATTTTTTTTCAAAATTTTTTTTCAAAATTTTTTTTCAAAATTTTTTTTCAAATTTTTTTTTTTAAATTTTTTTTCAAAATTTTTTTTCAAAATTTTTTTTTTTAAATTTTTTTTCAAAATTTTTTTCAAAATTTTTTTTCAAAATTTTTTTTCAAAATTTTTTTTCAAAATTTTTTTCAAAATATTTTTTCAAAATTTTTTTTCAAAATTTTTTTTCAAAATTTTTTTTCAAAATTTTTTTTCAAAATTTTATTTCAAAATTTTTTTTCAAAATTTTTTTTCAAAATTTTTTTTCAAATTTCTTTTTCAAATTTTTTTTTCAAATTTTTTTTCAAAATTTTTTTTCAAAATTTTTTTTCAAAATTTTTTTTCAAATTTTTTTTCAAAATTTTTTTTCAAAATTTTTTTTCAAAATTTTTTTTCAAAATTTTTTTTCAAATTTTTTTTCAAAATTTTTTTTCAAAATTTTTTTTGAAAATTTTTTTCCAAATTTTTCGAAAATTTTTTTCGAAAATTTTTTTTTCAAATTTTTTTTTCAAAATTTTTTTTCAAAATTTTTTTTCAAAATTTTTTTTCAAAATTTTTTTTCAAAATTTTTTTTCAAAATTTTTTTTCAAAATTTTTTTTCAAATTTTTTTTTCAAAATTTTTTTTCAAAATTTTTTTTCAAATTTTTTTTTCAAAATTTTTTTTAAAAATTTTTTTTCAAAATTTTTTTTCAAAATTTTTTTTCAATTTTTTTTTTCAAAATTTTTTTTCAAAATTTTTTTTCAAAATTTTTTTTCAAAATTTTTTTTCAAATTTTTTTTCAAAATTTTTTTTCAAAATTTTTTTTCAAAATTTTTTTTCAAAATTTTTTTTCAAAATTTTTTTTCAAAATTTTTTTTCAAAATTTTTTTTCAAATTTCTTTTTCAAATTTTTTTTTCAAATTTTTTTTCAAAATTTTTTTTCAAAATTTTTTTTCAAAATTTTTTTTCAAATTTTTTTTCAAAATTTTTTTTCAAAATTTTTTTTCAAAATTTTTTTTCAAAATTTTTTTTCAAATTTTTTTTCAAAATTTTTTTTCAAAATTTTTTTTGAAAATTTTTTTCCAAATTTTTCGAAAATTTTTTTCGAAAATTTTTTTCGAAATTTTTTTTCGAAATTTTTTTCGAAAATTTTTTTTCGAAATTTTTTGCGAAAATATTTTTCAAAATTTTTTTCGAAATTTTTTTCGAAAATTTTTTTCGAAATTTTTTTCGAAAATTTTTTTCGAAATTTTTTTTGGAAAAATTTTTTCCAAAATTTTTTCGAAAATTTTTTTGAAATTTTTTTTCAAAATTATTTTAAAAAGTTTTTTCAAAATTTTTTTTCAAAATTTTTTTTCAAAATTTTTTTTCAAAATGTTTTTTCAAAATTTTTTTTCAAAATTTTTTTTCAAAATTTTTTTTCAAAATTTTTTTTCAAAATTTTTTTTCAAAATTTTTTTTCAAAATTTTTTTTCAAAATTTTTTTTCAAAATTTTTTTTCAAAATTTTTTTTCAAAATTTTTTTTCGAAATTTTTTTTCAAAATTTTTTTTCAAAATTTTTTTTCAAAATTTTTTTTCAAAATTTTTTTTCAAAATTTTTTTTCAAAATTTTTTTTCAAAATTTTTTTTCAAAAGTTTTTTTCAAAATTTTTTTTCAAAATTTTTTTTCAAAATTTTTTTCAAAATTTTTTTTCAAAATTTTTTTTCAAATTTTTTTTTCAAAATTTTTTTTCAAATTTTTTTTTCAAAATTTTTTTTCAAAATTTTTTTTCAAAATTTTTTTTCAAATTTTTTTTTCAAAATTTTTTTTCAAAATTTTTTTTCAAATTTTTTTTTCAAAATTTTTTTTCAAAATTTTTTTTCAAAATTTTTTTTCAAAATTTTTTTTCAAATTTTTTTTTCAAAATTTTTTTTCAAAATTTTTTTTCAAAATTTTTTTTCAAAATTTTTTTTCAAAATTTTTTTTCAAAATTTTTTTTCAAATTTTTTTTCAAATTTTTTTTCAAAATTTTTTTTCAAAATTTTTTTTCAAAATTTTTTTTCAAAATTTTTTTTCAAAATTTTTTTTCAAATTTTTTTTTTTAAATTTTTTTTCAAAATTTTTTTTCAAAATTTTTTTTTTTTAATTTTTTTTCAAAATTTTTTTAAAAATTTTTTTTCAAAATTTTTTTTCAAAATTTTTTTTCAAAATTTTTTTCAAAATATTTTTTCAAAATTTTTTTTCAAAATTTTTTTTCAAAATTTTTTTTCAAAATTTTTTTTCAAAATTTTTTTTCAAAATTTTATTTCAAAATTTTTTTTCAAAATTTTTTTTCAAAATTTTTTTTCAAAATTTTTTTTCAAAATTTTTTTTCCAAATTTTTTTTAAAAATTTTTTTTCAAAATTATTTTTCAAAATTTTTTTTCAAAATTTTTTTTCAAAATTTTTTTTCAAAATTTTTTTTCAAATTTTTTTTCAAAATTTTTTTTCAAAATTTTTTTTCAAATTTTTTTTCAAAATTTTTTTTCAAAATTTTTTTTCAAAATTTTTTTTCAAAATTTTTTTTCAAAATTTTTTTTCAAATTTTTTTTTCAAAATTTTTTTTAAAAATTTTTTTTCAAAATTTTTTTTCAAAATTTTCTTTCAAAATTTTTTTTCAAAATTTTTTTTCAAAATTTTTTTTCACAATTTTTTTTCAAAATTTTTTTTCAAAATTTTTTTTGAAAATTTTTTTCCAAATTTTTCGAAAATTTTTTTCGAAAATTTTTTTCGAAATTTTTTTTCGAAATTTTTTTCGAAAATTTTTTTTCGAAATTTTTTGCGAAAATATTTTTCAAAATTTTTTTCGAAATTTTTTTCGAAAATTTTTTTCGAAATTTTTTTCGAAAATTTTTTACGAAATTTTTTTCGAAAAATTTTTTCCAAAATTTTTTCGAAAATTTTTTTGAAATTTTTTTTCGAAATTTTTTTTCAAAATTATTTTAAAAAGTTTTTTCAAAATTTTTTTTCAAAATTTTTTTCAAAATTTTTTTTCAAAATTTTTTTTCAAAATTTTTTTTCAAAATGTTTTTTCAAAATTTTTTTTCAAAATTTTTTTTCAAAATTTTTTTTCAAAATTTTTTTTCAAAATTTTTTTTCAAAATTTTTTTTCAAAAGTTTTTTTCAAATTTTTTTTTCAAAATTTTTTTTCAAAATTTTTTTTCAAAATTTTTTTTCAAAATTTTTTTTCAAAATTTTTTTTCAAATTTTTTTTTCAAATTTTTTTTTCAAATTTTTTTTTCAAAATTTTTTTTCAAAATTTTTTTTCAAATTTTTTTTTCAAATTTTTTTTTCAAAATTTTTTTTCAAAATTTTTTTTCAAATTTTTTTTTCAAAATTTTTTTTCAAAATTTTTTTTCAAAATTTTTTTTCAAAATTTTTTTTCAAATTTTTTTTTCAAAATTTTTTTTCAAAATTTTTTTTCAAAATTTTTTTTCAAAATTTTTTTTCAAAATTTTTTTTCAAATTTTTTTTCAAAATTTTTTTCAAAATTTTTTTTCAAAATTTTTTTTCAAAATTTTTTTTCAAAATTTTTTTTCAAAATTTTTTTCAAAATTTTTTTTCAAAATTTTTTTTCAAAATTTTTTTTCAAAATTTTTTTTCAAATTTTTTTTTCAAAATTTTTTTTCAAAATTTTTTTCAAAATTTTTTTTCAAAATTTTTTTTCAAAATTTTTTTTCAAAATTTTTTTTCAAATTTTTTTTTCAAAATTTTTTTTCAAATTTTTTTTCAAAATTTTTTTTCAAATTTTTTTTTCAATTTTTTTTTTCAAAATTTTTTTTCAAAATTTTTTTTCAAATTTTTTTTTCAAAATTTTTTTTCAAATTTTTTTTTTTTAAATTTTTTTTCAAATTTTTTTTCAAAATTTTTTTTCAAAATTTTTTTTCAAAATTTTTTTTCCAAATTTTTTTTCAAAATTGTTTTTCAAAATTATTTTTTAAAATTTTTTTTCAAAATTTTTTTTCAAAATTTTTTTTCAAAATTTTTTTTCAAAATTTTTTTTCAAAATTTTTTTTCAAAAGTTTTTTTCAAAATTTATTTTTAAAATTTTTTTTCAAAATTTTTTTTCAAAATTTTTTTTCAAAATTTTTTTTAAAATTTTTTTTCAAATTTTTTTTTCAAATTTTTTTTTCAAATTTTTTTTTCAAAATTTTTTTTCAAAATTTTTTTTCAAAATTTTTTTTCAAAATTTTTTTTCAAATTTTTTTTTCAAAATTTTTTTTCAAAATTTTTTTTCAAATTTTTTTTTCAAAATTTTTTTTAAAAATTTTTTTTCAAAATTTTTTTTCAAAATTTTTTTTCAATTTTTTTTTCAAAATTTTTTTTCAAAATTTTTTTTCAAAATTTTTTTTCATAATTTTTTTTCAAATTTTTTTTCAAAATTTTTTTTCAAAATTTTTTTTCAAAATTTTTTTTCAAAATTTTTTTTCAAAATTTTTTTTCAAAATTTTTTTTCAAAATTTTTTTTCAAATTTTTTTTTCAAAATTTTTTTTCAAAATTTTTTTTTAAATTTTTTTTTCAAAATTTTTTTTAAAAATTTTTTTTCAAAATTTTTTTTCAAAATTTTTTTTCAATTTTTTTTTTCAAAATTTTTTTTCAAAATTTTTTTTCAAAATTTTTTTTCATAATTTTTTTTCAAATTTTTTTTCAAAATTTTTTTTCAAAATTTTTTTTCAAAATTTTTTTTCAAAATTTTTTTTCAAAATTTTTTTTCAAAATTTTTTTTCAAAATTTTTTTTCAAATTTCTTTTTCAAATTTTTTTTTCAAATTTTTTTTCAAAATTTTTTTTCAAAATTTTTTTTCAAAATTTTTTTTCAAATTTTTTTTCAAAATTTTTTTTCAAAATTTTTTTTCAAAATTTTTTTTCAAAATTTTTTTTCAAATTTTTTTTCAAAATTTTTTTTCAAAATTTTTTTTGAAAATTTTTTTCCAAATTTTTCGAAAATTTTTTTCGAAAATTTTTTTTTCAAATTTTTTTTTCAAAATTTTTTTTCAAAATTTTTTTTTAAAATTTTTTTTCAAAATTTTTTTTCAAATTTTTTTTTCAAAATTTTTTTTCAAAATTTTTTTTCAAATTTTTTTTTCAAAATTTTTTTTAATAATTTTTTTTCAAAATTTTTTTTCAAAATTTTTTTTCAATTTTTTTTTTCAAAATTTTTTTTCAAAATTTTTTTTCAAAATTTTTTTTCAAATTTTTTTTCAAAATTTTTTTTCAAAATTTTTTTTCAAAATTTTTTTTCAAAATTTTTTTTCAAAATTTTTTTTCAAAATTTTTTTTCAAAATTTTTTTTCAAATTTCTTTTTCAAATTTTTTTTTCAAATTTTTTTTCAAAATTTTTTTTCAAAATTTTTTTTCAAAATTTTTTTTCAAATTTTTTTTCAAAATTATTTTTCAAAATTTTTTTTCAAAATTTTTTTTCAAAATTTTTTTTCAAATTTTTTTTCAAAATTTTTTTTCAAAATTTTTTTTGAAAATTTTTTTCCAAATTTTTCGAAAATTTTTTTCGAAAATTTTTTTCGAAATTTTTTTTCGAAATTTTTTTCGAAAATTTTTTTTCGAAATTTTTTGCGAAAATATTTTTCAAAATTTTTTTCGAAATTTTTTTCGAAAATTTTTTTCGAAATTTTTTTCGAAAATTTTTTTCGAAATTTTTTTTGGAAAAATTTTTTCCAAAATTTTTTCGAAAATTTTTTTGAAATTTTTTTTCGAAATTTTTTTTCAAAATTATTTTAAAAAGTTTTTTCAAATTTTTTTTTCAAAATTTTTTTTCAAAATTTTTTTTCAAAATTTTTTTCAAAATGTTTTTTCAAAATTTTTTTTCAAAATTTTTTTTCAAAATTTTTTTCAAAATTTTTTTTCAAAATTTTTTTTCAAAATTTTTTTTCAAAATTTTTTTTCAAAAGTTTTTTTCAAATTTTTTTTTCAAAATTTTTTTTCAAAATTTTTTTTCAAAATTTTTTTTCAAAATTTTTTTTCAAATTTTTTTTTCAAATTTTTTTTTCAAATTTTTTTTTCAAAATTTTTTTTCAAAATTTTTTTTCAAATTTTTTTTTCAAATTTTTTTTTAAAAATTTTTTTTCAAAATTTTTTTTCAAATTTTTTTTTCAAAATTTTTTTTCAAAATTTTTTTTTCAAATTTTTTTTCAAAATTTTTTTCAAAATTTTTTTTCAATTTTTTTTTCAAAATTTTTTTTCAAACTTTTTTTCAAATTTTTTTTTCAAAATTTTTTTTCAAAATTTTTTTTCAAATTTTTTTTTCAAAATTTTTTTTTTAAATTTTTTTTCAAAATTTTTTTTCAAAATTTTTTTCAAAATATTTTTTCAAAATTTTTTTTCAAAATTTTTTTTCAAAATTTTTTTTCAAAATTTTTTTTCAAAATTTTTTTTCAAAATTTTTTTTCGAAATTTTTTTTCAAAATTTTTTTTCAAAATTTTTTTTCAAAATTTTTTTTCAAAATTTTTTTTCAAAATTTTTTTTCAAAATTTTTTTTCAAAATTTTTTTTCAAAAGTTTTTTTCAAAATTTTTTTTCAAACTTTTTTTTCAAAATTTTTTTTCAAAATTTTTTTTCAAAATTTTTTTTCAAATTTTTTTTTTCAAAATTTTTTTTCAAATTTTTTTTTCAAAATTTTTTTTCAAAATTTTTTTTCAAAATTTTTTTTCAAATTTTTTTTTCAAAATTTTTTTTCAAAATTTTTTTTCAAAATTTTTTTTCAAAATTTTTTTTCAAATTTTTTTTTCAAAATTTTTTTTCAAAATTTTTTTTCAAAATTTTTTTTCAAAATTTTTTTTCAAATTTTTTTTTCAAAATTTTTTTTCAAAATTTTTTTTCAAAATTTTTTTTCAAAATTTTTTTTCAAAATTTTTTTTCAAATTTTTTTTCAAAATTTTTTTTCAAAATTTTTTTTCAAAATTTTTTTTCAAATTTTTTTTTCAAAATTTTTTTTCAAAATTTTTTTTCAAAATTTTTTTTCAAATTTTTTTTTTTAAATTTTTTTTCAAAATTTTTTTTCAAAATTTTTTTTTTTAAATTTTTTTTCAAAATTTTTTTAAAAATTTTTTTTCAAAATTTTTTTTCAAAATTTTTTTTCAAAATTTTTTTCAAAATATTTTTTCAAAATTTTTTTTCAAAATTTTTTTTCAAAATTTTTTTTCAAAATTTTTTTTCAAAATTTTATTTCAAAATTTTATTTCAAAATTTTTTTTCAAAATTTTTTTTCAAAATTTTTTTTCAAAATTTTTTTTCAAAATTTTTTTTCAAAATTTTTTTTCAAAATTTTTTTTCAAAATTTTTTTTCAAAATTTTTTTTCAAAATTTTTTTTCAAAATTTTTTTTCAAAATTTTTTTTCAAAATTTTTTTTCAAAATTTTTTTTCAAAAGTTTTTTTCAAAATTTTTTTTCAAAATTTTTTTTCAAAATTTTTTTTCAAAATTTTTTTTCAAAATTTTTTTTCAAATTTTTTTTTCAAATTTTTTTTTCAATTTTTTTTTTCAAAATTTTTTTTCAAAATTTTTTTTCAAAATTTTTTTTCAAATTTTTTTTTCAAAATTTTTTTTCAAAATTTTTTTTCAAAATTTTTTTTTCAAAATTTTTTTTCAAAATTTTTTTTCAAAATTTTTTTTCAAAATTTTTTTCAAAATATTTTTTCAAAATTTTTTTTCAAAATTTTTTTTCAAAATTTTTTTTCAAAATTTTTTTTCAAAATTTTTTTTCAAAATTTTTTTTCAAAATTTTTTTTCAAAATTTTTTTTCAAAATTTTTTTTCAAAATTTTTTTTCAAATTTTTTTTCAAAATTTTTTTTCAAAATTTTTTTTCAAAATTTTTTTTCAAAATTTTTTTTCAAAATTTTTTTTCAAAATTTTTTTTCAAAATTTTTTTTCAAAATTTTTTTTCAAAATTTTTTTTCAAAATTTTTTTTCAAAAGTTTTTTTCAAAATTTTTTTTCAAAATTTTTTTTCAAAATTTTTTTTCAAATTTTTTTTTCAATTTTTTTTTCAAATTTTTTTTTCAAAATTTTTTTTCAAAATTTTTTTTCAAAATTTTTTTTCAAAATTTTTTTTAAAAATTTTTTTTAAAAATTTTTTTTCAAAATTTTTTTTCAAATTTTTTTTCAAAATTTTTTTTCAAAATTTTTTTTCAAATTTTTTTTCAAAATTTTTTTTCAAAATTTTTTTTCAATTTTTTTTTTCAAAATTTTTTTTCAAAATTTTTTTTCAAATTTTTTTTTCAAAATTTTTTTTCAAATTTTTTTTCAAAATTTTTTTCAAAATTTTTTTTCAAAATTTTTTTTCAAAATTTTTTTTCAAAATTTTTTTTCAAAATTTTTTTTCAAAATTTTTTTCAAAATATTTTTTCAAAATTTCTTTTCAAAATTTTTTTTCAAAATTTTTTTTCAAAATTTTTTTTCAAAATTTTTTTTCAAAATTTTTTTTCAAAATTTTTTTTCAAAATTTTTTTTCAAAATTTTTTTTCAAATTTTTTTTTCAAAATTTTTTTTCAAATTTTTTTTTCAAAATTTTTTTTCAAATTTTTTTTTTTAAATTTTTTTTCAAAATTTTTTTCAAATTTTTTTTTCAAAATTTTTTTTCAAAATTTTTTTTCAAAATTTTTTTTCAAAATTTTTTTTCAAAATTTTTTTCAAAATATTTTTTCAAAATTTCTTTTCAAAATTTTTTTTCAAAATTTTTTTTCAAAATTTTTTTTCAAAATTTTTTTTCAAAATTTTTTTTCAAAATTTTTTTTCAAAATTTTTTTTCAAAATTTTTTTTTAAAAATTTTTTTTCAAATTTTTTTTTCAAAATTTTTTTTCAAAATTTTTTTTCAAAATTTTTTTTCAAATTTTTTTTTCAAAATTTTTTTCAAAATTTTTTTTCAAATTTTTTTTTCAAAATTTTTTTTCAAAATTTTTTTTCAAAATTTTTTTTCAAAATTTTTTTTCAAATTTTTTTTTCAAAATTTTTTTTCAAATTTTTTTTCAAAATTTTTTTTCAAAATTTTTTTTCAAAATTTTTTTTCAAAATTTTTTTTCAAAATTTTTTTTCAAATTTTTTTTTCAAAATTTTTTTTCAAAATTTTTTTTCAAAATTTTTTTCAAAATTTTTTTCGAAAATTTTTTTCGAAAATTTTTTTTCGAAATTTTTTTCGAAATTTGAAAATATTTTTCGAAAAATTTTTTTTTAAATTTTTCTGGAAATTTTTTTGAAAATTTTTTTTCGAAATTTTTTTTTAACATTTTTTTCGAAAATTTTTTTTTGAAATTTTTTCGAAAATTTTTTTCCAAATTTTTTTTGAATATTTTTTTCAAAATTTTTTTTCCAAATTTTTTTTCAAAATTTTTTCGGAAAATTTTTTTTCGAAAATTTTTCTTTTTTTTCGAAATTGTTTTTCGAACTTTTTTTTCGAAATTTTTTTCGAACTTTTTTTTCGAACTTTTTTTTCGAACTTTTTTTTCGAAATTTTTTTTCGAAATTTTTTTTCGAAATTTTTTTTCGAAATTTTTTTTCGAAATTTTTTTTCGAAATTTTTTTTCGAATTTTTTTTTCGAAATTTTTTTTCGAAATTTTTTTTCGAACTTTTTTTTCGAACTTTTTTTTCGAACTTTTTTTTCGAACTTTTTTTTCGAAATTTTTTTTCGAACTTTTTTTTCGAACTTTTTTTTTGGAATTTTTTTTCGAAATTTTTTTCGAACTTTTTTTTCGAACTTTTTTTTCGAACTTTTTTTTCGAACTTTTTTTCGAAAATTTTTTTGAAAATTTTTTTCCAAAATTTTTTCGGAATTTTTTTTCAAAATTTTTTTTCAAAATTTTTTTTCAAATTTTTTTTTCAAAATTTTTTTCAAAATTTTTTTTCAAATTTTTTTTTCAAAATTTTTTTTCAAAATTTTTTTTCAAAATTTTTTTTCAAATTTTTTTTTCAAAATTTTTTTTCAAATTTTTTTTCAAAATTTTTTTTCAAAATTTTTTTTCAAAATTTTTTTTCAAAATTTTTTTTCAAAATTTTTTTTCAAATTTTTTTTTTAAAATTTTTTTTCAAATTTTTTTTTCAAAATTTTTTTCAAAATTTTTTTCGAAAATTTTTTTCGAAAATTTTTTTTCGAATTTTTTTTCGAAATTTGAAAATATTTTTCGAAAAATTTTTTTTTAAATTTTTCTGGAAATTTTTTTGAAAATTTTTTTTCGAAATTTTTTTTTAACATTTTTTTCGAAAATTTTTTTTCGAAATTTTTTCGAAAATTTTTTTCCAAATTTTTTTTGAATATTTTTTTCAAAATTTTTTTTCCAAATTTTTTTTCAAAATTTTTTCGGAAAATTTTTTTTCGAAAATTTTTTTCAAAATTTTTTTCGAATTTTCGAACTCTTTTTTCGAACTCTTTTTTCGAACTCTTTTTTCGAACTTTTTTTTCGAAATTGTTTTTCGAACTTTTTTTTCGAAATTTTTTTCGAACTTTTTTTTCGAACTTTTTTTTCGAACTTTTTTTTCGAAATTTTTTTTCGAAATTTTTTTTCGAAATTTTTTTTCGAAATTTTTTTTCGAAATTTTTTTTCGAATTTTTTTTTCGAAATTTTTTTTCGAAATTTTTTTTCGAACTTTTTTTTCGAACTTTTTTTTCGAACTTTTTTTTCGAACTTTTTTTTCGAAATTTTTTTTCGAACTTTTTTTTCGAACTTTTTTTTTGGAATTTTTTTTCGAAATTTTTTTCGAACTTTTTTTTCTAACTTTTTTTTCGAACTTTTTTTTCGAACTTTTTTTCGAAAATTTTTTTGAAAATTTTTTTCCAAAATTTTTTCGGAATTTTTTTTCAAAATTTTTTTCGAAATTTTTTTTCAAAATTTTTTTTCGAAATTTTTTTTCAAAATTTTTTTCGAAAAATTTTTTTCCAAAATTTTTTCGAAAATTTTTTCCAAAATTTTTTTCGAAAATTTTTTTTCGAAAATTTTTTTCAAAATTTTTTTCGAAAATTTTTTTTTGGAATTTTTTTCAAATTTTTTTTTCGAAATTTTTTTTCAAAATGTTTTTCGAAAAATTTTTTTCCAAAATTTTTTCGAAAATTTTTTGCAAAATTTTTTTCGAAAATTTTTTTTCGAAATTTTTTTTCGAACTTTTTTTTCGAACTTTTTTTTCGAACTTTTTTTTCGAACTTTTTTTTCGAACTTTTTTTTCGAACTTTTTTTCGAAAATTTTTTTGAAAATTTTTTTCCAAAAATTTTTCGGAATTTTTTTTCAAAATTTTTTTCGAAATTTTTTTTCAAAATTTTTTTTCAAAATTTTTTTTCAAAATTTTTTTTCAAAATTTTTTTTCAAAATTTTTTTTCAAAATTTTTTTTCAAAATTTTTTTTCAAAATTTTTTTTCAAAATTTTTTTTCAAAATTTTTTTTCAAAAGTTTTTTTCAAAATTTTTTTTCAAAATTTTTTTTCAAAATATTTTTTCAAAATTTTTTTTTAAAATTTTTTTTCAAATTTTTTTTTCAAATTTTTTTTTCAAATTTTTTTTTCAAATTTTTTTTCAAATTTTTTTTTCAAAATTTTTTTTCAAATTTTTTTTTCAAAATTTTTTTTCAAAATTTTTTTTCAAATTTTTTTTTCAAAATTTTTTTTCAAAATTTTTTTTCAAATTTTTTTTTCAAATTTTTTTTTTTAAATTTTTTTTCAAAATTTTTTTTCAAAATTTTTTTCAAAATATTTTTTCAAAATTTTTTTTCAAAATTTTTTTTCAAAATTTTTTTTCAAAATTTTTTTTCAAAATTTTTTTTCAAAATTTTTTTTCAAAAGTTTTTTTCAAAATTTTTTTTCAAAATTTTTTTTCAAAATTTTTTTTCAAAATTTTTTTTCAAAATTTTTTTTCAAATTTTTTTTTCAAAATTTTTTTTCAAATTTTTTTTTCAAAATTTTTTTTCAAAATTTTTTTTCAAAATTTTTTTTCAAATTTTTTTTTCAAAATTTTTTTTCAAAATTTTTTTTCAAATTTTTTTTTCAAAATTTTTTTTCAAAATTTTTTTTCAAAATTTTTTTTCAAAATTTTTTTTCAAAATTTTTTTTCAAATTTTTTTTTCAAAATTTTTTTTCAAAATTTTTTTTCAAAATTTTTTTTCAAAATTTTTTTTCAAATTTTTTTTCAAAAGTTTTTTTCAAAATTTTTTTTCAAAATTTTTTTTCAAAATTTTTTTTCAAAATTTTTTTTCAAAATTTTTTTTAAAAATTTTTTTTCAAATTTTTTTTTTTAAATTTTTTTTCAAAATTTTTTTTCAAAATTTTTTTTTTTAAATTTTTTTTCAAAATTTTTTTCAAAATTTTTTTTTCAAAATTTTTTTTCAAAATTTTTTTTCAAAATTTTTTTCAAAATATTTTTTCAAAATTTTTTTTCAAAATTTTTTTTCAAAATTTTTTTTCAAAATTTTTTTTCAAAATTTTATTTCAAAATTTTTTTTCAAAATTTTTTTTCAAAATTTTTTTTCAAAATTTTTTATCAAAATTTTTTTTCAAAATTTTTTTTCAAAATTTTTTTTCAAAATTTTTTTTCAAAATTGTTTTTCAAAATTCTTTTTCAAAATTTTTTTTCAAAATTTTTTTTCAAAATTTTTTTTCAAAATTTTTTTTCAAAATTTTTTTTCAAAATTTTTTTTCAAAATTTTTTTTCAAAAGTTTTTTTCAAAATTTTTTTTCAAAATTTTTTTTTCAAAATTTTTTTTCAAAATTTTTTTTCAAAATTTTTTTTCAAATTTTTTTTTCAAATTTTTTTTTCAATTTTTTTTTTTAAAATTTTTTTTCAAAATTTTTTTTCAAAATTTTTTTTCAAATTTTTTTTTCAAAATTTTTTTTCAAAATTTTTTTTCAAATTTTTTTTTCAAAATTTTTTTTAAAAATTTTTTTTTAAAATTTTTTTTCAAAATTTTTTTCAAAATATTTTTTCAAAATTTTTTTTCAAAATTTTTTTTCAAAATTTTTTTTCAAAATTTTTTTTCAAAATTTTTTTTCAAAATTTTTTTTTAAAATTTTTTTTCAAAATTTTTTTTCAAAATTTTTTTTCAAAATTTTTTTTCAAAATTTTTTTTCAAAATTTTTTTTCAAAATTTTTTTTCAAAATTTTTTTTCAAAATTTTTTTTCAAAAGTTTTTTTCAAAATTTTTTTTCAAAATTTTTTTTCAAAATTTTTTTTCAAATTTTTTTTTCAAATTTTTTTTTCAAATTTTTTTTTCAAAATTTTTTTTCAAAATTTTTTTTCAAAATTATTTTTCAAAATTTTTTTTAAAAATATTTTTTCAAAATTTTTTTTCAAAATTTTTTTTCAAAATTTTTTTTCAAAATTTTTTTTCAAAATTTTTTTTCAAAATTTTTTTTCAAAATTTTTTTTCAAAATATTTTTTCAAAATTTTTTTTCAAAATTTTTTTTCAAAATTTTTTTTCAAAATTTTTTTTCAAAATTTTTTTTCAAAATTTTTTTTCAAAATTTTTTTTCAAAATTTTTTTTCAAAATTTTTTTTCAAAATTTTTTTTCAAAATTTTTTTTCAAAATTTTTTTTCAAAATTTTTTTTCAAAATTTTTTTTCAAAATTTTTTTTCAAAATTTTTTTTCAAAATTTTTTTTCAAAATTTTTTTTCAAAATTTTTTTTCAAAAGTTTTTTTCAAAATTTTTTTTCAAAATTTTTTTTCAAAATTTTTATTCAAAATTTTTTTTCAAAATTTTTTTTCAAATTTTGTTTTCAAATTTTTTTTTCAAATTTTTTTTCAAAATTTTTTTTCAAAATTTTTTTCAAAATTTTTTTTCAAAATTTTTTTTCAAAATTTTTTTTCAAATCAAAAGTTTTTTTCAAAATTTTTTTTCAAAATTTTATTTCAAAATTTTTTTTCAAAATTTTTTTTCAAAATTTTTTTTCAAAATTTTTTTTCAAAATTTTTTTTCAAAATTTTTTTTCAAAATTTTTTTTCAAAATTTTTTTTCAAAATTTTTTTTCAAAATTTTTTTTCAAATTTTTTTTCAAAACTTTTTTTCAAAATTTTTATTCAAAATTTTTTTTCAAATTTTTTTTTCAAAATTTTTTTTCAAATTTTTTTTCAAAATTTTTTTTCAAAATGTTTTTTCAAATTTTTTTTTCAAAATTTTTTTTCAAAATTTTTTTTCAAATTTTTTTTTCAAAATTTTTTTTCAAAATTTTTTTCGAAAATTTTTTTTTGGAAAATTTTTTTCTAAATTATTTTCGAAAATTTTTTTTCAAAATTTTTTTTGAAAATTTTTTTTCGAAAATTTGTTTGAAAATTTTTTTCGAAATTTTTTTTCAAAATTTTTTTTCGAAATTTTTTTCGAACATTTTTTTAATATTTTTTTTTTAAATTTTTTTTCAAATTTTTTTTTGAAAATTTTTTTCCAAATTTTTTTTTCAAAATTTTTTTTAAAAATTTTTTTTCAAATTTTTTTTTTTAAATTTTTTTTCAAAATTTTTTTTCAAAATTTTTTTTTTTAAATTTTTTTTCAAAATTTTTTTCAAAATTTTTTTTTCAAAATTTTTTTTCAAAATTTTTTTTCAAAATTTTTTTCAAAATATTTTTTCAAAATTTTTTTTCAAAATTTTTTTTCAAAATTTTTTTTCAAAATTTTTTTTCAAAATTTTATTTCAAAATTTTTTTTCAAAATTTTTTTTCAAAATTTTTTTTCAAAATTTTTTATCAAAATTTTTTTTCAAAATTTTTTTTCAAAATTTTTTTTCAAAATTTTTTTTCAAAATTGTTTTTCAAAATTCTTTTTCAAAATTTTTTTTCAAAATTTTTTTTCAAAATTTTTTTTCAAAATTTTTTTTCAAAATTTTTTTTCAAAATTTTTTTTCAAAATTTTTTTTCAAAAGTTTTTTTCAAAATTTTTTTTCAAAATTTTTTTTTCAAAATTTTTTTTCAAAATTTTTTTTCAAAATTTTTTTTCAAATTTTTTTTTCAAATTTTTTTTTCAATTTTTTTTTTTAAAATTTTTTTTCAAAATTTTTTTTCAAAATTTTTTTTCAAATTTTTTTTTCAAAATTTTTTTTCAAAATTTTTTTTCAAATTTTTTTTTCAAAATTTTTTTTAAAAATTTTTTTTAAAAATTTTTTTTCAAAATTTTTTTCAAAATATTTTTTCAAAATTTTTTTTCAAAATTTTTTTTCAAAATTTTTTTTCAAAATTTTTTTTCAAAATTTTTTTTCAAAATTTTTTTTTAAAATTTTTTTTCAAAATTTTTTTTCAAAATTTTTTTTCAAAATTTTTTTTCAAAATTTTTTTTCAAAATTTTTTTTCAAAATTTTTTTTCAAAATTTTTTTTCAAAATTTTTTTTCAAAAGTTTTTTTCAAAATTTTTTTTCAAAATTTTTTTTCAAAATTTTTTTTCAAATTTTTTTTTCAAATTTTTTTTTCAAATTTTTTTTTCAAAATTTTTTTCAAAATTTTTTTTCAAAATTATTTTTCAAAATTTTTTTTAAAAATATTTTTTCAAAATTTTTTTTCAAAATTTTTTTTCAAAATTTTTTTTCAAAATTTTTTTTCAAAATTTTTTTTCAAAATTTTTTTTCAAAATTTTTTTTCAAAATTTTTTTTCAAAATTTTTTTTCAAAATTTTTTTTCAAAATTTTTTTTCAAAATTTTTTTTCAAAATTTTTTTTCAAAATTTTTTTTCAAAATTTTTTTTCAAAATTTTTTTTCAAAATTTTTTTTCAAAATTTTTTTTCAAAATTTTTTTTCAAAATTTTTTTTCAAAAGTTTTTTTCAAAATTTTTTTTCAAAATTTTTTTTCAAAATTTTTTTTCAAAATTTTTTTTCAAAATTTTTTTTCAAATTTTTTTTTCAAATTTTTTTTTCAAATTTTTTTTTCAAAATTTTTTTTCAAATTTTTTTTTCAAAATTTTTTTTCAAAATTTTTTTTTAAATTTTTTTTTCAAAATTTTTTTTCAAAATTTTTTTCAAAATTTTTTTTCAAATTTTTTTTTCAAAATTTTTTTTCAAAATTTTTTTTCAAAATTTTTTTTCAAAATTTTTTTTCAAAATTTTTTTTCAAAATTTTTTTTAAATTTTTTTTCAACATTTTTTTTTTAAATTTTTTTTCAATTTTTTTTTTCAAAATTTTTTTTCAAAATTTTTTTTCAAAATTTTTTTTCAAAATTTTTTTTCAAAATTTTTTTTCAAAATTTTTTTTCAAATTTTTTTTCAAAACTTTTTTTCAAAATTTTTATTCAAAATTTTTTTTCAAATTTTTTTTTCAAAATTTTTTTTCAAATTTTTTTTCAAAATTTTTTTTCAAAATGTTTTTTCAAATTTTTTTTTCAAAATTTTTTTTCAAAATTTTTTTTCAAATTTTTTTTTCAAAATTTTTTTTCAAAATTTTTTTCGAAAATTTTTTTTTGGAAAATTTTTTTCTAAATTATTTTCGAAAATTTTTTTTCAAAATTTTTTTTGAAAATTTTTTTTCGAAAATTTGTTTGAAAATTTTTTTCGAAATTTTTTTTCAAAATTTTTTTTCGAAATTTTTTTCGAACATTTTTTTAATATTTTTTTTTTAAATTTTTTTTCAAATTTTTTTTTGAAAATTTTTTTCCAAATTTTTTGAAAATTTTTTTCCAAATTTTTGAAAATTTTTTTCAAAATTTTTTTCGAAATGTTTTTTCAAAATTTTTTTGGAAAATTTTTTTTCGAAATTTTTTGCGAAAATATTTTTCAAAAGTTTTTTCGATATTTTTTTCGAAAATTTTTTTCGAAATTTTTTTTCAAAATTTTTTTTCAAAATTTTTTTTCAAAATTTTTTTTCAAATTTTTTTTCAAAATTTTTTTTTAAAATTTTTTTTCAAAATTTTTTTTCAAAATTTTTTTTCCAAATTTTTTTTCAAAATTTTTTTTCAAAATTTTTTTTCAAAATTTTTTTTCAAAATCTTTTTTCAAAATTTTTTTTCAAAATTTTCTTTCAAAATTTTTTTTCAAAATTTTTTTTCAAAATTTTTTTTCACAATTTTTTTTCAAAATTTTTTTTCAAAATTTTTTTTGAAAATTTTTTTCCAAATTTTTCGAAAATTTTTTTCGAAATTTTTTTTCGAAATTTTCTTCGAAAATTTTTTTTCGAAATTTTTTGCGAAAATATTTTTCAAAATTTTTTTCGAAATTTTTTTCGAAAATTTTTTTCGAAATTTTTTTCGAAAATTTTTTTCGAAATTTTTTTCGAAAAATTTTTTCCAAAATTTTTTCGAAAATTTTTTTGAAATTTTTTTTCGAAATTTTTTTTCAAAATTATTTTAAAAAGTTTTTTCAAAATTTTTTTTCAAAATTTTTTTTCAAAATTTTTTTTCAAAATTTTTTTTCAAAATTTTTTTTCAAAATGTTTTTTCAAAATTTTTTTTCAAAATTTTTTTTCAAAATTTTTTTTCAAAATTTTTTTTCAAAATTTTTTTTCAAAATTTTTTTTCAAAAGTTTTTTTCAAATTTTTTTTTCAAAATTTTTTTTCAAAATTTTTTTTCAAAATTTTTTTTCAAAATTTTTTTTCAAAATTTTTTTTCAAATTTTTTTTTCAAATTTTTTTTTCAAATTTTTTTTTCAAAATTTTTTTTCAAATTTTTTTTCAAATTTTTTTTTCAAATTTTTTTTTCAAAATTTTTTTTCAAAATTTTTTTTCAAATTTTTTTTTCAAAATTTTTTTTCAAAATTTTTTTTCAAAATTTTTTTTCAAAATTTTTTTTCAAATTTTTTTTTCAAAATTTTTTTTCAAAATTTTTTTTCAAAATTTTTTTTCAAAATTTTTTTTCAAAATTTTTTTTCAAATTTTTTTTCAAAATTTTTTTTCAAAATTTTTTTTCAAAATTTTTTTTCAAAATTTTTTTTCAAGATTTTTTTTCAAAATTTTTTTTCAAAATTTTTTTTCAAATTTTTTTTTCAAAATTTTTTTTTCAAATTTTTTTTCAAAATTTTTTTTCAAAATTTTTTTTCAAAATTTTTTTTCAATTTTTTTTTTCAAAATTCTTTTTCAAAATTTTTTTTCAAATTTTTTTTTCAAAATTTTTTTTCAAATTTTTTTTTTTTAATTTTTTTTCAAATTTTTTTTCAAAATTTTTTTTCAAAATTTTTTTTCAAAATTTTTTTTCAAAATTTTTTTTCAAAATTTTTTTTCAAAATTTTTTTTTAAAATTTTTTTTCAAAATTTTTTTTCAAAATTTTTTTTCAAAATTTTTTTTCAAAATTTTTTTTCAAAAGTTTTTTTCAAAATTTATTTTCAAAATTTTTTTTCAAAATTTTTTTTCAAAATTTTTTTTAAAATTTTTTTTCAAATTTTTTTTTCAAATTTTTTTTTCAAATTTTTTTTTCAAAATTTTTTTTCAAAATTTTTTTTCAAAATTTTTTTTCAAAATTTTTTTTCAAATTTTTTTTTCAAAATTTTTTTTCAAAATTTTTTTTCAAATTTTTTTTTCAAAATTTTTTTTTAAAATTTTTTTTCAAAATTTTTTTTCAAAATTTTTTTTCAATTTTTTTTTTCAAAATTTTTTTTCAAAATTTTTTTTCAAAATTTTTTTTCAAAATTTTTTTTCAAATTTTTTTTCAAAATTTTTTTTCAAAATTTTTTTTCAAATTTTTTTTCAAAATTTTTTTTCAAAATTTTTTTTCAAAATTTTTTTTCAAAATTTTTTTTCAAAATTTTTTTTCAAATTTTTTTTTCAAAATTTTTTTTCAAAATTTTTTTTCAAAATTTTTTTTCAAAATTTTTTTTCAAAATTTTTTTTCAAAATTTTTTTTCAAAATTTCTTTTTCAAATTTCTTTTTCAAATTTTTTTTTCAAATTTTTTTTCAAAATTTTTTTTCAAAATTTTTTTTCAAAATTTTTTTTCAAATTTTTTTTCAAAATTTTTTTTCAAAATTTTTTTTCAAAATTTTTTTTCAAAATTTTTTTTCAAATTTTTTTTCAAAATTTTTTTTCAAATTTTTTTTCAAAATTTTTTTTCAAAATTTTTTTTGAAAATTTTTTCCAAATTTTTCGAAAATTTTTTTCGAAAATTTTTTTCGAAATTTTTTTTCGAAATTTTTTTCGAAAATTTTTTTTCGAAATTTTTTGCGAAAATATTTTTCAAAATTTTTTTCGAAATTTTTTTCGAAAATTTTTTTCGAAATTTTTTTCGAAAATTTTTTTCGAAATTTTTTTCGAAAAATTTTTTCCAAAATTTTTTCGAAAATTTTTTTGAAATTTTTTTTCGAAATTTTTTTTCAAAATTATTTTAAAAAGTTTTTTCAAAATTTTTTTTCAAAATTTTTTTTCAAAATTTTTTTTCAAAATTTTTTTTCAAAATTTTTTTTCAAAAGTTTTTTTCAAATTTTTTTTTCAAAATTTTTTTTCAAAATTTTTTTTCAAAATTTTTTTTCAAAATTTTTTTTCAAAATTTTTTTTCAAATTTTTTTTTCAAATTTTTTTTTCAAATTTTTTTTTCAAAATTTTTTTTCAAAATTTTTTTTCAAATTTTTTTTTCAAATTTTTTTTTCAAAATTTTTTTCAAAATTTTTTTTCAAATTTTTTTTTCAAAATTTTTTTTCAAAATTTTTTTTCAAAATTTTTTTTCAAAATTTTTTTTCAAATTTTTTTTTCAAAATTTTTTTTCAAAATTTTTTTTCAAAATTTTTTTCAAAATTTTTTTTCAAAATTTTTTTTCAAATTTTTTTTCAAAATTTTTTTTAAAAATTTTTTTTCAAAATTTTTTTTCAAAATTTTTTTTCAAAATTTTTTTTCAAAATTTTTTTCAAAATTTTTTTTCAAAATTTTTTTTCAAAATTTTTTTCAAAATTTTTTTTCAAATTTTTTTTTCAAAATTTTTTTTTCAAATTTTTTTTCAAAATTTTTTTTCAAAATTTTTTTTCAATTTTTTTTTTCAAAATTTTTTTTCAAAATTTTTTTTCAAATTTTTTTTTCAAAATTTTTTTTCAAATTTTTTTTTTTTAAATTTTTTTTCAAATTTTTTTTCAAAATTTTTTTTCAAAATTTTTTTTCAAAATTTTTTTTCAACATTTTTTTTCAAAATTTTTTTTTTAAATTTTTTTTCAAAATTTTTTTTCAAAATTTTTTTTCAAAATTTTTTTTCAAAATTTTTTTTCAAAAGTTTTTTTCAAAATTTTTTTTCAAAATTTTTTTTCAAAATTTTTTTTCAAAATTTTTTTTAAAATTTTTTTTCAAATTTTTTTTTCAAATTTTTTTTTCAAATTTTTTTTTCAAAATTTTTTTTCAAAATTTTTTTTCAAAATTTTTTTTCAAAATTTTTTTTCAAATTTTTTTTTCAAAATTTTTTTTCAAAATTTTTTTTCAAATTTTTTTTTCAAAATTTTTTTTAAAAATTTTTTTTCAAAATTTTTTTCAAAATTTTTTTTCAATTTTTTTTTTCAAAATTTTTTTTCAAAATTTTTTTTCAAAATTTTTTTTCAAAATTTTTTTTCAAATTTTTTTTCAAAATTTTTTTTCAAAATTTTTTTTCAAAATTTTTTTTCAAAATTTTTTTTCAAAATTTTTTTTCAAAATTTTTTTTCAAAATTTTTTTTCAAAATTTTTTTTCAAATTTTTTTTTCAAAATTTTTTTTCAAAATTTTTTTTCAAAATTTTTTTTCAAAATGTTTTTTCAAATTTTTTTTCAAATTTAATTTTTTTCAAAATTTCTTTTTCAAATTTCTTTTTCAAATTTTTTTTTCAAATTTTTTTTCAAAATTTTTTTTCAAATTTTTTTTTCAAAATTTTTTTTCAAATTTTTTTTCAAAATTTTTTTTCAAAATTTTTTTTCAAAATTTTTTTTCAAAATTTTTTTTCAAAATTTTTTTTCAAAATTTTTTTCAAAATTTTTTTTCAAAATTTTTTTTCAAAATTTTTTTTCAAAATTTTTTTTCAAATTTTTTTTTCAAATTTTTTTTCAAAATGTTTTTTCGAAATTTTTTTTCAAAATTTTTTTTCAAAATTTTTTTTCAAAATTTTTCCCAAATTTTTTTTTCAAAATTTTTTTTCAAAATTTTTTTTCAAAATTTTTTTTCAAATTTTTTTTTCAAATTTTTTTTTCAAAATTTTTTTTTTCAAAATTTTTTTTTCAAAATGTTTTTTCAAAATTTTTTTTCAAAATTTTTTTTCAAAATTTTTTTTCAAAATTTTTTTTCAAAATTTTTTTTCAAATTTTTTTTTCAAATTTTTTTTCAAAATTTTTTTACAAAATTTTTTTTCAAAATTTTTTTTCAAATTTTTTTTCAAAATTTTTTTCAAAATTTTTTTTCAAAATTTTTCCCAAAATTTTTTTTCAAATTTTTTTTCAAAATTTTTGTTCAAAATTTTTTTTCAAAATTTTTTTCAAAATTTTTTTTCAAATTTTTTTTTCAAAATTTTTTTTCAAAATTTTTTTTCAAAATTTTTTTTCAAAATTTTTTTCAAATTTTTTTTCAAATTTTTTTCAAAATTTTTTTTTCAAAATTTTCTTTCAAAATTTTTTTTCAAAATTTTTTTTCAAATTTTTTTTCAAAATTTTTTTTGAAAATTTTTTCCAAATTTTTTTTTCAAAATTTTTTTCAAAATTTTTTTTCAAAATTTTTTTTCAAAATTTTTTTTCAAAATTTCTTTTCAAAATTTTTTTTCAAAATTTCTTTTCAAATTTTTTTTTCAAAATTTTTTTTCAAAATTTTTTTTCAAAATTTTTTTTCAAAATTTTTTTTCAAAATTTTTTTTCAAAATTTTTTTTCAAATTTTTTTTTCAAAATTTTTTTTCAAAATTTTTTTTCAAAATTTTTTTTCAAAATTTTTTTTCAAAATTTTTTTTCAAAATTTTTTTTCAAAATTTTTTTTCAAATTTTTAAATTTTTTTTCAAAATTTTTTTTCAAAATTTTTTTTCAAAATTTTTTTTCAAAATTTTTTTTCAAAATTTTTTTTCAAAATTTTTTTTCAAAATTTTTTTTCAAAATTTTTTTTCAAAAGTTTTTTTCAAAATTTTTTTTCAAAATTTTTTTTCAAAATTTTTTTTCAAAATTTTTTTTCAAAATTTTTTTTCAAATTTTTTTTTCAAATTTTTTTTTCAAATTTTTTTTTCAAAATTTTTTTTCAAATTTTTTTTTCAAAATTTTTTTTCAAAATTTTTTTTTAAATTTTTTTTTCAAAATTTTTTTTCAAAATTTTTTTCAAAATTTTTTTTCAAATTTTTTTTTCAAAATTTTTTTTCAAAATTTTTTTTCAAAATTTTTTTTCAAAATTTTTTTTCAAAATTTTTTTTCAAAATTTTTTTTAAATTTTTTTTCAACATTTTTTTTTTAAATTTTTTTTCAATTTTTTTTTTCAAAATTTTTTTTCAAAATTTTTTTTCAAAATTTTTTTTCAAAATTTTTTTTCAAAATTTTTTTTCAAAATTTTTTTTCAAATTTTTTTTCAAAACTTTTTTTCAAAATTTTTATTCAAAATTTTTTTTCAAATTTTTTTTTCAAAATTTTTTTTCAAATTTTTTTTCAAAATTTTTTTTCAAAATGTTTTTTCAAATTTTTTTTTCAAAATTTTTTTTCAAAATTTTTTTTCAAATTTTTTTTTCAAAATTTTTTTTCAAAATTTTTTTCGAAAATTTTTTTTTGGAAAATTTTTTTCTAAATTATTTTCGAAAATTTTTTTTCAAAATTTTTTTTGAAAATTTTTTTTCGAAAATTTGTTTGAAAATTTTTTTCGAAATTTTTTTTCAAAATTTTTTTTCGAAATTTTTTTCGAACATTTTTTTAATATTTTTTTTTTAAATTTTTTTTCAAATTTTTTTTGAAAATTTTTTTCCAAATTTTTTGAAAATTTTTTTCCAAATTTTTGAAAATTTTTTTCAAAATTTTTTTCGAAATGTTTTTTCAAAATTTTTTTGGAAAATTTTTTTTCGAAATTTTTTGCGAAAATATTTTTCAAAAGTTTTTTCGATATTTTTTTCGAAAATTTTTTTCGAAATTTTTTTTCAAAATTTTTTTTCAAAATTTTTTTTCAAAATTTTTTTTCAAATTTTTTTTTCAAAATTTTTTTTTAAAATTTTTTTTCAAAATTTTTTTTCAAAATTTTTTTTCCAAATTTTTTTTCAAAATTTTTTTTCAAAATTTTTTTTCAAAATTTTTTTTCAAAATCTTTTTTCAAAATTTTTTTTCAAAATTTTCTTTCAAAATTTTTTTTCAAAATTTTTTTTCAAAATTTTTTTTCACAATTTTTTTTCAAAATTTTTTTTCAAAATTTTTTTTGAAAATTTTTTTCCAAATTTTTCGAAAATTTTTTTCGAAATTTTTTTTCGAAATTTTCTTCGAAAATTTTTTTTCGAAATTTTTTGCGAAAATATTTTTCAAAATTTTTTTCGAAATTTTTTTCGAAAATTTTTTTCGAAATTTTTTTCGAAAATTTTTTTCGAAATTTTTTTCGAAAAATTTTTTCCAAAATTTTTTCGAAAATTTTTTTGAAATTTTTTTTCGAAATTTTTTTTCAAAATTATTTTAAAAAGTTTTTTCAAAATTTTTTTTCAAAATTTTTTTTCAAAATTTTTTTTCAAAATTTTTTTTCAAAATTTTTTTTCAAAATTTTTTTTCAAAATTTTTTTTCAAAATTTTTTTTCAAAATTTTTTTTCAAATTTTTTTTTCAAAATTTTTTTTCAAAATTTTTTTTCAAAATTTTTTTCAAAATTTTTTTCGAAAATTTTTTTCGAAAATTTTTTTTCGAAATTTTTTTCGAAATTTGAAAATATTTTTCGAAAAATTTTTTTTTAAATTTTTCTGGAAATTTTTTTGAAAATTTTTTTTCGAAATTTTTTTTAAACATTTTTTTCGAAAATTTTTTTTCGAAATTTTTTCGAAAATTTTTTTCCAAATTTTTTTTGAATATTTTTTTCAAAATTTTTTTTCCAAATTTTTTTTCAAAATTTTTTCGGAAAATTTTTTTTCGAAAATTTTTTTCAAAATTTTTTTCGAATTTTCGAACTCTTTTTTCGAACTCTTTTTTCGAACTCATTTTTCGAACTTTTTTTTCGAAATTGTTTTTCGAACTTTTTTTTCGAAATTTTTTTCGAACTTTTTTTTCGAACTTTTTTTTCGAACTTTTTTTTCGAAATTTTTTTTCGAAATTTTTTTTCGAAATTTTTTTTCGAACTTTTTTTTCGAACTTTTTTTTCGAACTTTTTTTTCGAACTTTTTTTTCGAAATTTTTTTTCGAACTTTTTTTTCGAACTTTTTTTTTGGAATTTTTTTTCGAAATTTTTTTCGAACTTTTTTTTCGAACTTTTTTTTCGAACTTTTTTTTCGAACTTTTTTTCGAAAATTTTTTTGAAAATTTTTTTCCAAAATTTTTTCGGAATTTTTTTTCAAAATTTTTTTTCAAAATTTTTTTTCAAATTTTTTTTTCAAAATTTTTTTCAAAATTTTTTTTCAAATTTTTTTTTCAAAATTTTTTTTCAAAATTTTTTTTCAAAATTTTTTTTCAAATTTTTTTTTCAAAATTTTTTTTCAAATTTTTTTTCAAAATTTTTTTTCAAAATTTTTTTTCAAAATTTTTTTTCAAAATTTTTTTTCAAAATTTTTTTTCAAATTTTTTTTTTAAAATTTTTTTTCAAATTTTTTTTTCAAAATTTTTTTCAAAATTTTTTTCGAAAATTTTTTTCGAAAATTTTTTTTCAAAATTTTTTTTCAAAATTTTTTTTCAAATTTTTTTTTCAATTTTTTTTTTCAAATTTTTTTTTCAAAATTTTTTTTCAAAATTTTTTTTCAAAATTTTTTTTAAAAATATTTTTTCAAAATTTTTTTTCAAAATTTTTTTTCAAAATTTTTTTTCAAAATTTTTTTTCAAAATTTTTTTTCAAAATTTTTTTTCAAAATTTTTTTTCAAAATTTTTTTTCAAAATTTTTTTTCAAAATTTTTTTTCAAAATTTTTTTTCAAAATTTTTTTTCAAAATTTTTTTTCAAAATTTTTTTTCAAAATTTTTTTTCAAAATTTTTTTTCAAAAGTTTTTTTCAAAATTTTTTTTCAAAATTTTTTTTCAAAATTTTTTTTCAAAATTTTTTTCAAAATTTTTTTTCAAATTTTTTTTTCAAATTTTTTTTTCAAATTTTTTTTTCAAAATTTTTTTTCAAATTTTTTTTTCAAAATTTTTTTTCAAAATTTTTTTTCAAATTTTTTTTTCAAAATTTTTTTTAAAAATTTTTTTTAAAAATTTTTTTTCAAAATTTTTTTTCAAATTTTTTTTCAAAATTTTTTTTTCAAAATTTTTTTTCAAATTTTTTTTCAAAATTTTTTTTCAAAATTTTTTTTCAATTTTTTTTTTCAAAATTTTTTTTCAAAATTTTTTTTCAAATTTTTTTTTCAAAATTTTTTTTCAAATTTTTTTTCAAAATTTTTTTCAAAATTTTTTTTCAAAATTTTTTTTCAAAATTTTTTTTCAAAATTTTTTTTCAAAATTTTTTTTCAAAATTTTTTTCAAAATATTTTTTCAAAATTTCTTTTCAAAATTTTTTTTCAAAATTTTTTTTCAAAATTTTTTTTCAAAATTTTTTTTCAAAATTTTTTTTCAAAATTTTTTTTCAAAATTTTTTTTCAAAATTTTTTTTCAAAATTTTTTTTCAAATTTTTTTTTCAAATTTTTTTTTCAAAATTTTTTTTCAAATTTTTTTTTTAAATTTTTTTTCAAAATTTTTTTCAAAATTTTTTTTCAAAATTTTTTTTCAAAATTTTTTTTCAAAATTTTTTTTCAAAATTTTTTTTCAAAATTTTTTTCAAAATATTTTTTCAAAATTTCTTTTCAAAATTTTTTTTCTAAATTTTTTTTCAAAATTTTTTTTCAAAATTTTTTTTCAAAATTTTTTTTCAAAATTTTTTTTCAAAATTTTTTTTCAAAATTTTTTTTCAAATTTTTTTTTCAAAATTTTTTTTCAAAATTTTTTTTCAAAATTTTTTTTCAAATTTTTTTTTCAAAATTTTTTTCAAAATTTTTTTTCAAATTTTTTTTTCAAAATTTTTTTTCAAAATTTTTTTTCAAAATTTTTTTTCAAAATTTTTTTTCAAATTTTTTTTTCAAAATTTTTTTTCAAATTTTTTTTCAAAATTTTTTTTCAAAATTTTTTTTCAAAATTTTTTTTCAAAATTTTTTTTCAAAATTTTTTTTCAAAATTTTTTTTCAAATTTTTTTTTCAAAATTTTTTTTCAAAATTTTTTTTCAAAATTTTTTTCAAAATTTTTTTCGAAAATTTTTTTCGAAAATTTTTTTTCGAAATTTTTTTCGAAATTTGAAAATATTTTTCGAAAAATTTTTTTTTAAATTTTTCTGGAAATTTTTTTGAAAATTTTTTTTCGAAATTTTTTTTAAACATTTTTTTCGAAAATTTTTTTTCGAAATTTTTTCGAAAATTTTTTTCCAAATTTTTTTTGAATATTTTTTTCAAAATTTTTTTTCCAAATTTTTTTTCAAAATTTTTTCGGAAAATTTTTTTTCGAAAATTTTTTTCAAAATTTTTTTCGAATTTTCGAACTCTTTTTTCGAACTCTTTTTTCGAACTCATTTTTCGAACTTTTTTTTCGAAATTGTTTTTCGAACTTTTTTTTCGAAATTTTTTTCGAACTTTTTTTTCGAACTTTTTTTTCGAACTTTTTTTTCGAAATTTTTTTTCGAAATTTTTTTTCGAAATTTTTTTTCGAAATTTTTTTTCGAAATTTTTTTTCGAAATTTTTTTTCGAATTTTTTTTTCGAAATTTTTTTTCGAAATTTTTTTTCGAACTTTTTTTTCGAACTTTTTTTTCGAACTTTTTTTTCGAACTTTTTTTTCGAAATTTTTTTTCGAACTTTTTTTTCGAACTTTTTTTTTGGAATTTTTTTTCGAAATTTTTTTCGAACTTTTTTTTCGAACTTTTTTTTCGAACTTTTTTTTCGAACTTTTTTTCGAAAATTTTTTTGAAAATTTTTTTCCAAAATTTTTTCGGAATTTTTTTTCAAAATTTTTTTTCAAAATTTTTTTTCAAATTTTTTTTTCAAAATTTTTTTCAAAATTTTTTTTCAAATTTTTTTTTCAAAATTTTTTTTCAAAATTTTTTTTCAAAATTTTTTTTCAAATTTTTTTTTCAAAATTTTTTTTCAAATTTTTTTTCAAAATTTTTTTTCAAAATTTTTTTTCAAAATTTTTTTTCAAAATTTTTTTTCAAAATTTTTTTTCAAATTTTTTTTTTAAAATTTTTTTTCAAATTTTTTTTTCAAAATTTTTTTCAAAATTTTTTTCGAAAATTTTTTTCGAAAATTTTTTTTCGAATTTTTTTTCGAAATTTGAAAATATTTTTCGAAAAATTTTTTTTTAAATTTTTCTGGAAATTTTTTTGAAAATTTTTTTTCGAAATTTTTTTTTAACATTTTTTTCGAAAATTTTTTTTCGAAATTTTTTCGAAAATTTTTTTCCAAATTTTTTTTGAATATTTTTTTCAAAATTTTTTTTCCAAATTTTTTTTCAAAATTTTTTCGGAAAATTTTTTTTCGAAAATTTTTTTCAAAATTTTTTTCGAATTTTCGAACTCTTTTTTCGAACTCTTTTTTCGAACTCTTTTTTCGAACTTTTTTTTCGAAATTGTTTTTCGAACTTTTTTTTCGAAATTTTTTTCGAACTTTTTTTTCGAACTTTTTTTTCGAACTTTTTTTTCGAAATTTTTTTTCGAAATTTTTTTTCGAAATTTTTTTTCGAAATTTTTTTTCGAAATTTTTTTTCGAATTTTTTTTTCGAAATTTTTTTTCGAAATTTTTTTTCGAACTTTTTTTTCGAACTTTTTTTTCGAACTTTTTTTTCGAACTTTTTTTTCGAAATTTTTTTTCGAACTTTTTTTTCGAACTTTTTTTTTGGAATTTTTTTTCGAAATTTTTTTCGAACTTTTTTTTCTAACTTTTTTTTCGAACTTTTTTTTCGAACTTTTTTTCGAAAATTTTTTTGAAAATTTTTTTCCAAAATTTTTTCGGAATTTTTTTTCAAAATTTTTTTCGAAATTTTTTTTCAAAATTTTTTTTCGAAATTTTTTTTCAAAATTTTTTTCGAAAAATTTTTTTCCAAAATTTTTTCGAAAATTTTTTCCAAAATTTTTTTCGAAAATTTTTTTTCGAAAATTTTTTTCAAAATTTTTTTCGAAAATTTTTTTTTGGAATTTTTTTCAAATTTTTTTTTCGAAATTTTTTTTCAAAATGTTTTTCGAAAAATTTTTTTCCAAAATTTTTTCGAAAATTTTTTGCAAAATTTTTTTCGAAAATTTTTTTTCGAAATTTTTTTTCGAACTTTTTTTTCGAACTTTTTTTTCGAACTTTTTTTTCGAACTTTTTTTTCGAACTTTTTTTTCGAACTTTTTTTCGAAAATTTTTTTGAAAATTTTTTTCCAAAAATTTTTCGGAATTTTTTTTCAAAATTTTTTTCGAAATTTTTTTTCAAAATTTTTTTTCAAAATTTTTTTTCAAAATTTTTTTTCAAAATTTTTTTTCAAAATTTTTTTTCAAAATTTTTTTTCAAAATTTTTTTTCAAAATTTTTTTTCAAAATTTTTTTTCAAAATTTTTTTTCAAAAGTTTTTTTCAAAATTTTTTTTCAAAATTTTTTTTCAAAATATTTTTTCAAAATTTTTTTTTAAAATTTTTTTTCAAATTTTTTTTTCAAATTTTTTTTTCAAATTTTTTTTTCAAATTTTTTTTCAAATTTTTTTTTCAAAATTTTTTTTCAAATTTTTTTTTCAAAATTTTTTTTCAAAATTTTTTTTCAAATTTTTTTTTCAAAATTTTTTTTCAAAATTTTTTTTCAAATTTTTTTTTCAAATTTTTTTTTTTAAATTTTTTTTCAAAATTTTTTTTCAAAATTTTTTTCAAAATATTTTTTCAAAATTTTTTTTCAAAATTTTTTTTCAAAATTTTTTTTCAAAATTTTTTTTCAAAATTTTTTTTCAAAATTTTTTTTCAAAAGTTTTTTTCAAAATTTTTTTTCAAAATTTTTTTTCAAAATTTTTTTTCAAAATTTTTTTTCAAAATTTTTTTTCAAATTTTTTTTTCAAAATTTTTTTTCAAATTTTTTTTTCAAAATTTTTTTTCAAAATTTTTTTTCAAAATTTTTTTTCAAATTTTTTTTTCAAAATTTTTTTTCAAAATTTTTTTTCAAATTTTTTTTTCAAAATTTTTTTTCAAAATTTTTTTTCAAAATTTTTTTTCAAAATTTTTTTTCAAAATTTTTTTTCAAATTTTTTTTTCAAAATTTTTTTTCAAAATTTTTTTTCAAAATTTTTTTTCAAAATTTTTTTTCAAATTTTTTTTCAAAAGTTTTTTTCAAAATTTTTTTTCAAAATTTTTTTTCAAAATTTTTTTTCAAAATTTTTTTTCAAAATTTTTTTTAAAAATTTTTTTTCAAATTTTTTTTTTTAAATTTTTTTTCAAAATTTTTTTTCAAAATTTTTTTTTTTAAATTTTTTTTCAAAATTTTTTTCAAAATTTTTTTTTCAAAATTTTTTTTCAAAATTTTTTTTCAAAATTTTTTTCAAAATATTTTTTCAAAATTTTTTTTCAAAATTTTTTTTCAAAATTTTTTTTCAAAATTTTTTTTCAAAATTTTATTTCAAAATTTTTTTTCAAAATTTTTTTTCAAAATTTTTTTTCAAAATTTTTTATCAAAATTTTTTTTCAAAATTTTTTTTCAAAATTTTTTTTCAAAATTTTTTTTCAAAATTGTTTTTCAAAATTCTTTTTCAAAATTTTTTTTCAAAATTTTTTTTCAAAATTTTTTTTCAAAATTTTTTTTCAAAATTTTTTTTCAAAATTTTTTTTCAAAATTTTTTTTCAAAAGTTTTTTTCAAAATTTTTTTTCAAAATTTTTTTTTCAAAATTTTTTTTCAAAATTTTTTTTCAAAATTTTTTTTCAAATTTTTTTTTCAAATTTTTTTTTCAATTTTTTTTTTTAAAATTTTTTTTCAAAATTTTTTTTCAAAATTTTTTTTCAAATTTTTTTTTCAAAATTTTTTTTCAAAATTTTTTTTCAAATTTTTTTTTCAAAATTTTTTTTAAAAATTTTTTTTTAAAATTTTTTTTCAAAATTTTTTTCAAAATATTTTTTCAAAATTTTTTTTCAAAATTTTTTTTCAAAATTTTTTTTCAAAATTTTTTTTCAAAATTTTTTTTCAAAATTTTTTTTTAAAATTTTTTTTCAAAATTTTTTTTCAAAATTTTTTTTCAAAATTTTTTTTCAAAATTTTTTTTCAAAATTTTTTTTCAAAATTTTTTTTCAAAATTTTTTTTCAAAATTTTTTTTCAAAAGTTTTTTTCAAAATTTTTTTTCAAAATTTTTTTTCAAAATTTTTTTTCAAATTTTTTTTTCAAATTTTTTTTTCAAATTTTTTTTTCAAAATTTTTTTTCAAAATTTTTTTTCAAAATTATTTTTCAAAATTTTTTTTAAAAATATTTTTTCAAAATTTTTTTTCAAAATTTTTTTTCAAAATTTTTTTTCAAAATTTTTTTTCAAAATTTTTTTTCAAAATTTTTTTTCAAAATTTTTTTTCAAAATATTTTTTCAAAATTTTTTTTCAAAATTTTTTTTCAAAATTTTTTTTCAAAATTTTTTTTCAAAATTTTTTTTCAAAATTTTTTTTCAAAATTTTTTTTCAAAATTTTTTTTCAAAATTTTTTTTCAAAATTTTTTTTCAAAATTTTTTTTCAAAATTTTTTTTCAAAATTTTTTTTCAAAATTTTTTTTCAAAATTTTTTTTCAAAATTTTTTTTCAAAATTTTTTTTCAAAATTTTTTTTCAAAATTTTTTTTCAAAAGTTTTTTTCAAAATTTTTTTTCAAAATTTTTTTTCAAAATTTTTATTCAAAATTTTTTTTCAAAATTTTTTTTCAAATTTTGTTTTCAAATTTTTTTTTCAAATTTTTTTTCAAAATTTTTTTTCAAAATTTTTTTCAAAATTTTTTTTCAAAATTTTTTTTCAAAATTTTTTTTCAAATCAAAAGTTTTTTTCAAAATTTTTTTTCAAAATTTTATTTCAAAATTTTTTTTCAAAATTTTTTTTCAAAATTTTTTTTCAAAATTTTTTTTCAAAATTTTTTTTCAAAATTTTTTTTCAAAATTTTTTTTCAAAATTTTTTTTCAAAATTTTTTTTCAAAATTTTTTTTCAAATTTTTTTTCAAAACTTTTTTTCAAAATTTTTATTCAAAATTTTTTTTCAAATTTTTTTTTCAAAATTTTTTTTCAAATTTTTTTTCAAAATTTTTTTTCAAAATGTTTTTTCAAATTTTTTTTTCAAAATTTTTTTTCAAAATTTTTTTTCAAATTTTTTTTTCAAAATTTTTTTTCAAAATTTTTTTCGAAAATTTTTTTTTGGAAAATTTTTTTCTAAATTATTTTCGAAAATTTTTTTTCAAAATTTTTTTTGAAAATTTTTTTTCGAAAATTTGTTTGAAAATTTTTTTCGAAATTTTTTTTCAAAATTTTTTTTCGAAATTTTTTTCGAACATTTTTTTAATATTTTTTTTTTAAATTTTTTTTCAAATTTTTTTTTGAAAATTTTTTTCCAAATTTTTTTTTCAAAATTTTTTTTAAAAATTTTTTTTCAAATTTTTTTTTTTAAATTTTTTTTCAAAATTTTTTTTCAAAATTTTTTTTTTTAAATTTTTTTTCAAAATTTTTTTCAAAATTTTTTTTTCAAAATTTTTTTTCAAAATTTTTTTTCAAAATTTTTTTCAAAATATTTTTTCAAAATTTTTTTTCAAAATTTTTTTTCAAAATTTTTTTTCAAAATTTTTTTTCAAAATTTTATTTCAAAATTTTTTTTCAAAATTTTTTTTCAAAATTTTTTTTCAAAATTTTTTATCAAAATTTTTTTTCAAAATTTTTTTTCAAAATTTTTTTTCAAAATTTTTTTTCAAAATTGTTTTTCAAAATTCTTTTTCAAAATTTTTTTTCAAAATTTTTTTTCAAAATTTTTTTTCAAAATTTTTTTTCAAAATTTTTTTTCAAAATTTTTTTTCAAAATTTTTTTTCAAAAGTTTTTTTCAAAATTTTTTTTCAAAATTTTTTTTTCAAAATTTTTTTTCAAAATTTTTTTTCAAAATTTTTTTTCAAATTTTTTTTTCAAATTTTTTTTTCAATTTTTTTTTTTAAAATTTTTTTTCAAAATTTTTTTTCAAAATTTTTTTTCAAATTTTTTTTTCAAAATTTTTTTTCAAAATTTTTTTTCAAATTTTTTTTTCAAAATTTTTTTTAAAAATTTTTTTTAAAAATTTTTTTTCAAAATTTTTTTCAAAATATTTTTTCAAAATTTTTTTTCAAAATTTTTTTTCAAAATTTTTTTTCAAAATTTTTTTTCAAAATTTTTTTTCAAAATTTTTTTTTAAAATTTTTTTTCAAAATTTTTTTTCAAAATTTTTTTTCAAAATTTTTTTTCAAAATTTTTTTTCAAAATTTTTTTTCAAAATTTTTTTTCAAAATTTTTTTTCAAAATTTTTTTTCAAAAGTTTTTTTCAAAATTTTTTTTCAAAATTTTTTTTCAAAATTTTTTTTCAAATTTTTTTTTCAAATTTTTTTTTCAAATTTTTTTTTCAAAATTTTTTTCAAAATTTTTTTTCAAAATTATTTTTCAAAATTTTTTTTAAAAATATTTTTTCAAAATTTTTTTTCAAAATTTTTTTTCAAAATTTTTTTTCAAAATTTTTTTTCAAAATTTTTTTTCAAAATTTTTTTTCAAAATTTTTTTTCAAAATTTTTTTTCAAAATTTTTTTTCAAAATTTTTTTTCAAAATTTTTTTTCAAAATTTTTTTTCAAAATTTTTTTTCAAAATTTTTTTTCAAAATTTTTTTTCAAAATTTTTTTTCAAAATTTTTTTTCAAAATTTTTTTTCAAAATTTTTTTTCAAAATTTTTTTTCAAAATTTTTTTTCAAAAGTTTTTTTCAAAATTTTTTTTCAAAATTTTTTTTCAAAATTTTTTTTCAAAATTTTTTTTCAAAATTTTTTTTCAAATTTTTTTTTCAAATTTTTTTTTCAAATTTTTTTTTCAAAATTTTTTTTCAAATTTTTTTTTCAAAATTTTTTTTCAAAATTTTTTTTTAAATTTTTTTTTCAAAATTTTTTTTCAAAATTTTTTTCAAAATTTTTTTTCAAATTTTTTTTTCAAAATTTTTTTTCAAAATTTTTTTTCAAAATTTTTTTTCAAAATTTTTTTTCAAAATTTTTTTTCAAAATTTTTTTTAAATTTTTTTTCAACATTTTTTTTTTAAATTTTTTTTCAATTTTTTTTTTCAAAATTTTTTTTCAAAATTTTTTTTCAAAATTTTTTTTCAAAATTTTTTTTCAAAATTTTTTTTCAAAATTTTTTTTCAAATTTTTTTTCAAAACTTTTTTTCAAAATTTTTATTCAAAATTTTTTTTCAAATTTTTTTTTCAAAATTTTTTTTCAAATTTTTTTTCAAAATTTTTTTTCAAAATGTTTTTTCAAATTTTTTTTTCAAAATTTTTTTTCAAAATTTTTTTTCAAATTTTTTTTTCAAAATTTTTTTTCAAAATTTTTTTCGAAAATTTTTTTTTGGAAAATTTTTTTCTAAATTATTTTCGAAAATTTTTTTTCAAAATTTTTTTTGAAAATTTTTTTTCGAAAATTTGTTTGAAAATTTTTTTCGAAATTTTTTTTCAAAATTTTTTTTCGAAATTTTTTTCGAACATTTTTTTAATATTTTTTTTTTAAATTTTTTTTCAAATTTTTTTTTGAAAATTTTTTTCCAAATTTTTTGAAAATTTTTTTCCAAATTTTTGAAAATTTTTTTCAAAATTTTTTTCGAAATGTTTTTTCAAAATTTTTTTGGAAAATTTTTTTTCGAAATTTTTTGCGAAAATATTTTTCAAAAGTTTTTTCGATATTTTTTTCGAAAATTTTTTTCGAAATTTTTTTTCAAAATTTTTTTTCAAAATTTTTTTTCAAAATTTTTTTTCAAATTTTTTTTCAAAATTTTTTTTTAAAATTTTTTTTCAAAATTTTTTTTCAAAATTTTTTTTCCAAATTTTTTTTCAAAATTTTTTTTCAAAATTTTTTTTCAAAATTTTTTTTCAAAATCTTTTTTCAAAATTTTTTTTCAAAATTTTCTTTCAAAATTTTTTTTCAAAATTTTTTTTCAAAATTTTTTTTCACAATTTTTTTTCAAAATTTTTTTTCAAAATTTTTTTTGAAAATTTTTTTCCAAATTTTTCGAAAATTTTTTTCGAAATTTTTTTTCGAAATTTTCTTCGAAAATTTTTTTTCGAAATTTTTTGCGAAAATATTTTTCAAAATTTTTTTCGAAATTTTTTTCGAAAATTTTTTTCGAAATTTTTTTCGAAAATTTTTTTCGAAATTTTTTTCGAAAAATTTTTTCCAAAATTTTTTCGAAAATTTTTTTGAAATTTTTTTTCGAAATTTTTTTTCAAAATTATTTTAAAAAGTTTTTTCAAAATTTTTTTTCAAAATTTTTTTTCAAAATTTTTTTTCAAAATTTTTTTTCAAAATTTTTTTTCAAAATGTTTTTTCAAAATTTTTTTTCAAAATTTTTTTTCAAAATTTTTTTTCAAAATTTTTTTTCAAAATTTTTTTTCAAAATTTTTTTTCAAAAGTTTTTTTCAAATTTTTTTTTCAAAATTTTTTTTCAAAATTTTTTTTCAAAATTTTTTTTCAAAATTTTTTTTCAAAATTTTTTTTCAAATTTTTTTTTCAAATTTTTTTTTCAAATTTTTTTTTCAAAATTTTTTTTCAAATTTTTTTTCAAATTTTTTTTTCAAATTTTTTTTTCAAAATTTTTTTTCAAAATTTTTTTTCAAATTTTTTTTTCAAAATTTTTTTTCAAAATTTTTTTTCAAAATTTTTTTTCAAAATTTTTTTTCAAATTTTTTTTTCAAAATTTTTTTTCAAAATTTTTTTTCAAAATTTTTTTTCAAAATTTTTTTTCAAAATTTTTTTTCAAATTTTTTTTCAAAATTTTTTTTCAAAATTTTTTTTCAAAATTTTTTTTCAAAATTTTTTTTCAAGATTTTTTTTCAAAATTTTTTTTCAAAATTTTTTTTCAAATTTTTTTTTCAAAATTTTTTTTTCAAATTTTTTTTCAAAATTTTTTTTCAAAATTTTTTTTCAAAATTTTTTTTCAATTTTTTTTTCAAAATTCTTTTTCAAAATTTTTTTTCAAATTTTTTTTTCAAAATTTTTTTTCAAATTTTTTTTTTTTAATTTTTTTTCAAATTTTTTTTCAAAATTTTTTTTCAAAATTTTTTTTCAAAATTTTTTTTCAAAATTTTTTTTCAAAATTTTTTTTCAAAATTTTTTTTCAAAATTTTTTTTCAAAATTTTTTTTCAAAATTTTTTTTCAAAATTTTTTTTCAAAATTTTTTTTCAAAATTTTTTTTCAAAAGTTTTTTTCAAAATTTATTTTCAAAATTTTTTTTCAAAATTTTTTTTCAAAATTTTTTTTAAAATTTTTTTTCAAATTTTTTTTTCAAATTTTTTTTTCAAATTTTTTTTTCAAAATTTTTTTTCAAAATTTTTTTTCAAAATTTTTTTTCAAAATTTTTTTTCAAATTTTTTTTTCAAAATTTTTTTTCAAAATTTTTTTTCAAATTTTTTTTTCAAAATTTTTTTTTAAAATTTTTTTTCAAAATTTTTTTTCAAAATTTTTTTTCAATTTTTTTTTTCAAAATTTTTTTTCAAAATTTTTTTTCAAAATTTTTTTTCAAAATTTTTTTTCAAATTTTTTTTCAAAATTTTTTTTCAAAATTTTTTTTCAAATTTTTTTTCAAAATTTTTTTTCAAAATTTTTTTTCAAAATTTTTTTTCAAAATTTTTTTTCAAAATTTTTTTTCAAATTTTTTTTTCAAAATTTTTTTTCAAAATTTTTTTTCAAAATTTTTTTTCAAAATTTTTTTTCAAAATTTTTTTTCAAAATTTTTTTTCAAAATTTCTTTTTCAAATTTCTTTTTCAAATTTTTTTTTCAAATTTTTTTTCAAAATTTTTTTTCAAAATTTTTTTTCAAAATTTTTTTTCAAATTTTTTTTCAAAATTTTTTTTCAAAATTTTTTTTCAAAATTTTTTTTCAAAATTTTTTTTCAAATTTTTTTTCAAAATTTTTTTTCAAATTTTTTTTCAAAATTTTTTTTCAAAATTTTTTTTGAAATTTTTTTCCAAATTTTTCGAAAATTTTTTTCGAAAATTTTTTTCGAAATTTTTTTTCGAAATTTTTTTCGAAAATTTTTTTTCGAAATTTTTTGCGAAAATATTTTTCAAAATTTTTTTCGAAATTTTTTTCGAAAATTTTTTTCGAAATTTTTTTCGAAAATTTTTTTCGAAATTTTTTTCGAAAAATTTTTTCCAAAATTTTTTCGAAAATTTTTTTGAAATTTTTTTTCGAAATTTTTTTTCAAAATTATTTTAAAAAGTTTTTTCAAAATTTTTTTTCAAAATTTTTTTTCAAAATTTTTTTTCAAAATTTTTTTTCAAAATTTTTTTTCAAAAGTTTTTTTCAAATTTTTTTTTCAAAATTTTTTTTCAAAATTTTTTTTCAAAATTTTTTTTCAAAATTTTTTTTCAAAATTTTTTTTCAAATTTTTTTTTCAAATTTTTTTTTCAAATTTTTTTTTCAAAATTTTTTTTCAAAATTTTTTTTCAAATTTTTTTTTCAAATTTTTTTTTCAAAATTTTTTTCAAAATTTTTTTTCAAATTTTTTTTTCAAAATTTTTTTTCAAAATTTTTTTTCAAAATTTTTTTTCAAAATTTTTTTTCAAATTTTTTTTTCAAAATTTTTTTTCAAAATTTTTTTTCAAAATTTTTTTTCAAAATTTTTTTTCAAAATTTTTTTTCAAATTTTTTTTCAAAATTTTTTTTAAAAATTTTTTTTCAAAATTTTTTTTCAAAATTTTTTTTCAAAATTTTTTTTCAAAATTTTTTTCAAAATTTTTTTTCAAAATTTTTTTTCAAAATTTTTTTTCAAAATTTTTTTTCAAATTTTTTTTTCAAAATTTTTTTTTCAAATTTTTTTTCAAAATTTTTTTTCAAAATTTTTTTTCAATTTTTTTTTTCAAAATTTTTTTTCAAAATTTTTTTTCAAATTTTTTTTTCAAAATTTTTTTTCAAATTTTTTTTTTTAAATTTTTTTTCAAATTTTTTTTCAAAATTTTTTTTCAAAATTTTTTTTCAAAATTTTTTTTCAACATTTTTTTTCAAAATTTTTTTTTTAAATTTTTTTTCAAAATTTTTTTTCAAAATTTTTTTTCAAAATTTTTTTTCAAAATTTTTTTTCAAAAGTTTTTTTCAAAATTTTTTTTCAAAATTTTTTTTCAAAATTTTTTTTCAAAATTTTTTTTAAAATTTTTTTTCAAATTTTTTTTTCAAATTTTTTTTTCAAATTTTTTTTTCAAAATTTTTTTTCAAAATTTTTTTTCAAAATTTTTTTTCAAAATTTTTTTTCAAATTTTTTTTTCAAAATTTTTTTTCAAAATTTTTTTTCAAATTTTTTTTTCAAAATTTTTTTTAAAAATTTTTTTTCAAAATTTTTTTTCAAAATTTTTTTTCAATTTTTTTTTTCAAAATTTTTTTTCAAAATTTTTTTTCAAAATTTTTTTTCAAAATTTTTTTTCAAATTTTTTTTCAAAATTTTTTTTCAAAATTTTTTTTCAAAATTTTTTTTCAAAATTTTTTTTCAAAATTTTTTTTCAAAATTTTTTTTCAAAATTTTTTTTCAAAATTTTTTTTCAAATTTTTTTTTCAAAATTTTTTTTCAAAATTTTTTTTCAAAATTTTTTTTCAAAATGTTTTTTCAAATTTTTTTTCAAAATTTTTTTTCAAAATTTCTTTTTCAAATTTCTTTTTCAAATTTTTTTTTCAAATTTTTTTTCAAAATTTTTTTTCAAATTTTTTTTTCAAAATTTTTTTTCAAATTTTTTTTCAAAATTTTTTTTCAAAATTTTTTTTCAAAATTTTTTTTCAAAATTTTTTTTCAAAATTTTTTTTCAAAATTTTTTTCAAAATTTTTTTTCAAAATTTTTTTTCAAAATTTTTTTTCAAAATTTTTTTTCAAATTTTTTTTTCAAATTTTTTTTCAAAATGTTTTTTCGAAATTTTTTTTCAAAATTTTTTTTCAAAATTTTTTTTCAAAATTTTTCCCAAATTTTTTTTTCAAAATTTTTTTTCAAAATTTTTTTTCAAAATTTTTTTTCAAATTTTTTTTT